>LFMI01000620.1:0-18393 GCA_001050175.1 Trichoderma parareesei | reverse complement strand
AAAAAAAAACCCCCCAAGGGCAGAGTCTGGATCGTCCCATGACGGAGGAGACAAATGCATCGTCAGGCTTTAGTAGCGAGGAGGCCAAAGAAAATGGAGATTGTTGAGAGAAAAAGGGAAAAAAACATGCCGTAACGAGGAATCGAACCTCGGTCTTCAGTGCTTCAAATATCCACAAACTGATATACTAACCACTATATTATTACGGCTTCTTGTGATGGCCGAGGCTGGAAAATTTTAGTCTATATACTATTACGGTACGGCAGGGACCCATCATCCATCATCCGTAACAACGTAGCCACAACAGAGCGATGACGATAAAGGACTGGATGCCACAAGCAGGAAGTCAGTCCAGAGTCGTATTCAGGGCAAGGACTTGTAATATTTCAGATTCCCTATTAGGAAGCTTACTTTGCCACTTCACCTGATGCATCAATGTAAGATCTAAACGTGCATCAACTACTGTTACCATTTGCTCATGCTGAATAACTTCTTTTCAAGATGCTGCCTTGTCTTCTTCTACCATGGCCCTACAAAGTCTCATATACTGATCCCCCCAATCAGCCGAGTAACTCAGAACATATTTCCCTTCCTAAACTCCATTCTTGTGCGTAGGATGTGTCACAGGCGGCAACGGCCCCTTGATAATGCATCCGCATGAACGCAAGAGTTTGCGCCTTTACTTCACTGACTGGAACCAAGACTGTCTCCGGAGCAAGTTATTCACATGCCCAACGCCACATCTACGGCTATCTATGCGACTACAGAAGCGAGACAAGTTCGCTTCACCTGCTCGTTTGGCATGGAACTTTCGCAAATACTACACTCGATACTGTTCTTCTACCACTTTGAGCTCAACCCCGCCGGCAAGAGTCGATGCCAAGAAGAAGCACTAGGAGGTTGAAACCTCAAGGAGGTGGTCCCAGACGGCTTACCGCAAGTATAGATAGCCAATAATTTAAGCTTATATGTTCATGCCTTTATTCTCCGCCCAACAAGGCCTGTAAATCGGGTCCGGCTGCCCCCTAGCTTTATCTAAAAATGATCTTGGGGTGGTTTGTTGTTGCGGACATCCGTTACCGGATCAGGAAGCTCGACTGGGTTTGTGAATCGTCATGCCTCGATGCAAATGCGGTATTACTAGCCTTAGGGATGATACAAAGGAGCATTGAATCATTCAGTGGGTATATGGTGTACAATCAGATATCGCTCGTCAACGACTGTCATCCCTTCATAAAACACTCGAGCCCTCCTGATTCCCCAAGCCAGACACGCACACCTCTAAGCTTCCCAACTTCATCGAGAATAGCAACAACACCAAACGTTCAAGATGGTAACCAAAACCGCCATTGCTCTGCTCGCAGCGGTTTTTTCGCTTGCTCTTTCTGTGCCTCTCACCGGAAGCACCTCGGAGCTTCGCCTCGTCAAGACATCTGAGGATGACGCCGGACAATGGGTGACTGAGCAAGAGAAATTCGACAGATTCACCTCCAAGAACATTGGGTTCATTGACATCACCGATATCAAAGATGAGGAAGTGTTGTCCATTTTGTCGAAGCCAACTTATGATACATCTGTCGCCGCTCGTGCTGTCGTGTACCCAAGCAGTGTCTCGCATGTAGACGAAGCGAATGCACTCATTGCAAATGTATCTACAGCTGGCCCGCAATCTTGGTTGACAACATTCACTGGGTAAGCCATAGATCATGTCCTCCTTTTAAAATAACTTGGCGGTGCTAAGTTCCTTACGTGGACCAGGTTCACTACGCGCCATTATCGCTCGACTACTGGCACTCAGGCTTCGGCTTGGCTGTTCGACCAAGTCTCCAGCATCGCCGCCGCAAGGCCTGAGATTACTGTGCAGAGGTTCACCCATACATGGAACCAACCTTCAATTATTGCTCGCCTGCCTGGACGGACGTCCAGTCTTAGTACGCTTGTTCTCACCGTATATAACAGAGCCAGTTGCTGATGTATCCCAAGTCATTGTCGGTGCTCATTTAGACTCCACCGCCGGCTCAACGACAGCCCGCAGTCCAGGCGCGGATGACAATGGATCTGGATCTGTCACCATCCTAGAAGCCCTCCGTGTCATTGCCCAATCGGATTTTACCCCCAAGAACACGATTGAGTTCCATTGGTACGCCGGCGAGGAGGGAGGCCTTCTCGGTTCACAGGCCATCTTTGCCAACTACAAGTCCACTCAGAAGACCGTCCTTGCCATGCTCAATCAGGACATGACTGGCTTCTCGCCGAGCAACCAGCTGGCCGTGTATACTGACTACGTTGATGCAGCTCTGACACAGTATGTCAGAGTCATTGCTACTCAGTACACGGGAGCCGCGCCTCTTACCACGCGATGCGGCTACGGGTGCTCCGACCACGCAAGTGCTCGATCAAATGGATTCCGTAAGTATATCGTGGTCGGGCTCTTTCGATGTTTAAGTCTCACTGACACGCTACTATCAGCATCTGCTTTTGTCAACGAGGACACATTTGAGAGGTCCAATCCCAACATACATAGCGCTGCCGACGTAGGTTGCGCTGTCCATCTAAGATACGCTCCAGCTGACATGCATTCTAGTCACTCGAGAAGATACAGTGGCCAGCAATCCTTCGCCATGCCAAATTCACGGTTGGATTTCTCGTGGAGGCATCATATCTTTGATCGGTGGCGTGGCTCTGGCATTTGCGGGAAGCAGACTGAGCCATCGGACTGGGCGATTGAAGAGGCAATGAAAGCGATAGCGTCTTTCAGGTCCCAAGAAAATATGAATTATCCATTACACATTGCAATTACATGAACCTTTGGTGGGCGGTAACAGAAATATGTCATCGCACGACGTAATAATGTCTCCCATACTCACTATCCTCGTTCTCCTTTGGTACAGCCATTGTCCGAGAATTAGATCAAGAACAGTGTACCATATCCAGTGTTGTTTCCTCTCTGTACATCAACGGTTTCGGGTGTTCCGTAGCTATAGCCACTGCTGGGGTAAGCAACGTCGTAGGAGGGATAGGGGAGTGATTTCCAGATATCCTGGATCCTCTTGGCCGCCTTTAAGAAGTTCTTGCGGATGGTAGGGTACTCATCGCTCACAAGCTTGCCATCCTTTTTAACAAACTTCCCGTCGACCAGAACGTGCAGAACATCACCGACACTGGCGTGCATGATGACAGCAGCAACAGGATCCTGCCATCCCAGCATGGAGGGGGAGCTCTCAGCATCCCAGACGACCACATCGGCTTTGGCGCCGGCCTTGATGACACCGAGATCGTTGCGGCGCAGAGCTAGGCCTCCAGATCGAGTAGCCAGAATGAAAGCCTGATTGACAGTCATGGGAGAGTAGGTCGGGACCTTCCAGTTGTCCAAAACCTGCTCGTAGTAGTGCAGCCTGGTGGACTGCAGCCACAAGCGCGCTTGGGTGAGGATATCGGCGGAGTAAGTGAAGTGAGTGTCGATGCCGAGAGCAGTTTGGTCTTGGTAGTCGTAGGAGTGAGGGTGTCCGTGTCCGTACTGCATCTCCGATTCGGCGGTAATGGAGACGTACTGGTTGGTGGAGCGGAGGAGCGATACGTCATCGGCGGTGATGAAGCTGGCGTGAGAGAAGACAATGGGGGTCGTTCCATTGAGAATGCCGAATTGTTGGACATTGGTGGGAAGGTTGCTGATGCCCCAAGGCCCGGCTAGAGAGTGCGTAGTCATGACGGAAACGTTGTACTGCTTGACGAGATGGGCAATCTCCTGAGCGTCGCCGACGGGCGTGTTTGGCCCCCAGGAGTCATAGGCAATACCCAGCTCGGTGGGGGACTCTCGCAGAAGCTGCTTCTTGTTTTCGGCCATTTCTCGAAACAGAGGAATCTGCTCAGAAATCGTGTAGTTTAGAGATGTGATGTTGTGGAAGGCAAACGACCAAAAGACTCTGGCTCCACTGTCGACGGAGGCGTTGAGGCCTGCGTAAGAGGTGTCGTTAGACCAGGTGTGCGAAGCATGGTCAAGAAGAGTCGTCACTCCGGTATTCATGGCTTCGTAGAGGCCGGCAAGCTGGCTGATGTAGACGTCCTCGGCCGTAAACTTGTCGGCCGCGAAAAACTCGCCATAGCGGTTGAAGTACTCAGCCAGCGACACATTTGAAGCAATGGTCTTGTAGACCGTCTGCCACCCATGGCGATGCGTGTCGACAAATCCAGGGGTCACGATCTGGCCAGAGACGTCAACGACTGTGGTTCCGTTGGGCAGCTGGGAAGGCCGGGGGTTCTTGTTGACAGAAACGATCCGATCATTGGTGATCAAGAGGGAACCATCTCGAACGACCTCGAGATAATTCGCCTCGTCGTCCCAGGCAATGATGGTACCGCCGGAGAGAAGTGTTGAAGCTGCGCTGACGAAGACATCTGAGAGCCCCAAAGCTCCAAAGAGGAGAGGAGAGTGACGCATCGAGGCTGGAATTTGGCTGTGTTCCTTTGAGAGCACGAAAAATAGTTCGGCCAAGACTCTCCGGTTGCTGATGAGCCAAATTGTTCAGATTCCAATTGTTGAGGCCGAATGGAAACAATTCCTCGACAATCTTTTTCATTCTCTCCTTGGGGCCTCACTCTTGTGTACTTATATACTCGACCCCAGCGTCGTTCGCCCCTGAGCCGTCCTCGCGAGAATTCCCCTCATGGCCGCAGCTAGAAGACCTTGGCATCGTCATACATACAAACATGGAGCAAAACGGAGATATCTCCACGCCGACGACCCTCCAAGCAGACTTGCTCCTGTTTTACACTGCTGCATCCAAAGCTTCTCCTTCTACCCATCGCCCAAGGAGACGCAAAGCCCGAAGCTACCAATATCGCAATCTGCAAATCGATCCGCAATAGCCGCAAATGCAACCGGCTCTGCCTCACTGGCTAAAAGGTACCACTGGGGCGTGCGCACAAGATGGAGACCGGACCATCGTATCCTTCGTACCTTTGGGCGCGTGGAACCGTCCACTGCTCGCCAAGTGTGGGCCTAAAGCATTAGACGAGGAGAAGAGTGTTACAAATGCGACTGTCCATTTACATAAGAATTGGTCAGACCTGGCATTACGCCAGTCGATCCATCAAAACCTTTGCAAAACACATGCATAGCCGAAGCCAAATGGACGTGGCCGAGGAGTCGTTGACGTTTCGTCAAGTGCCGGGGAGGAGGGGTTGTTTTTTCTTCTGCCGATGTCCCCCAACCATCGGGCTAACCCCCCTGATCCTGATCGTCACTAGCATTTTCCAGCATTGCCTCGGAAAAGGCCCTCATCTCTTCTAGCCTTCTGATCTGGCCAAAGAGGCTTGAGATTGAGGTCCGTGTGTGCGTTGGCTGATACTTCTACAGGTCTGGGAAGCCCGGTCAAGGCCGTCAATCGTAAGGTAGGTAGACAGCGACTCATTTGTCCGCCTAAAGCTGTAGGGCTGAGCATCTGGGCTCAGAGTCTTGCTACAACTACTACTACCTTGTCATCATGCTCGTGACACTAAGTAGCACCTCCAACCAGCTACGGCAACCCGGCGGCGGCGATCGACTCCTCTCATTTACTTTGCTGGATTTTCACCGCCACTTATCGGTTGCACAGTCGGGAGCCAGCATCATTGGTCCAGCCAAGGTGGTATCCAGGTGGGAAGCGTTCGTTGTGACGCAGATGTGAGTTGAGTTCGATCGGAGTTCGGCCGATGCTGTCCCGCATGCCTAGTCTCCGGGAGACTCTGGCTTTACGTCTGCTGCCTTTTTTTGGCATGCTGTTATCGTGCTCTGAGAGCTTTGTCTGAGGAGAAAGTTGGAGCGAACTAGGTGCTAGGATAGGTCATATCGCTATTTCGATACTCCATGGTGAAAGAAACTGCGCGACGTGCTGTTTTCACCCATACGCATAGTATCTCGATTGCCGAAGGCGATCAGCAATTTCCCATTATGCTGTTGGTTGAACTCGTAGGAGTGCAGTTGCATTGCCGGGCGTACATACGAGATCTGGTTACTCTAATATCGCGTCAGGGATGTTCGGGAGCTAACTCAGGGGAAGATGCGGGTAGTCGTGCACGACCCTTTAATTGAGAAACAAGTCCGTGAGTCTGGATGCATGTGGAGAGATGGACGCATCATTGTTGGTTGATGCTTTTGTTTAGGAACATAGACTAGACGTGATAGCCAACGCACCGTTGGTGACGAGTTCGTTGATCGTACCCTCGCACAAGTTCTTTTCTGTCGTGGACAGGGCTTGGGGATGCCTAGGGCGGCATCCGCTCGAGCGGTAGAGTGCTAACCGAGGCTGCATTCTCGCATTCGCACGAAGTAGTAATCTAGCTGGGCTGGTCCATCCCTGAATAAAAAAGTCAGTCGGAAGCCCTGTTACCGTAGGAAGTCGCAACGTTGACCTTATTTATGGCACAGAGGACGCTGAGGGCTGGGCGGGGTGATGGATTTACGACCACATACTTCGTGAGCGAGTGAGAAGGATTGATTTGTCAAGACTCTGTGTATTATGAGGTACTAGGAGGCTTGATTGTTGTAGGGTGGAGACGACATATATCACCAATACTTCTTCCCAGAGAAATGCTTCTCCTTATAAGAACATCAGCAAATGGCCTCCAGTCTTAGTCTGCCCATCGTTCGTCGCCATTCTATTCCGCACGATGAGTCGCCAAGAAGAAAGTGACATCACTTAGCCTGTCTCAATCCAGATACTAGTCGATCTCTACGCTGCTGACAGCGCTCAGTTTGATGACATCCCAACCAGTTTTCATGAGCATCGACCTTAGATTCCACATACATACATATGCGCCCCTCCACCCATAAGAGTCGATCGTACCACGGCAGTTGCAGAATCTCCAGCCTGTTGGAAAATGATTGGCCAATACTTATGATGCTGGTAAGTGACTAATGGATGATGTATGGCACAAAGGAGAAGCTAGGCGGCGTTGTATTACCAATAATCCAAGTTATAGCCATCACGCCATGCATACTAAGTGTTCTGTGAAACAAATACATGGCTCAACCGTTGACGATTTTTTGAACCAGGGGTAATTTTTGAGCATTTATGGGATTAGAATGACTATGATGACAGAATAATTGCTTCGACCTTATCTTCTTCCCTGTTCAGGTGATGATGATGGACGACATGCTCGCCGACAAGGGGCTTCCACTGCCCTGCACATTGTCACTTTCCCTAAGGACCAGTCCTAAAAGCCACAACGGCAGTTCGTGAGCTTCTACTACGGATTGTCGGCAGATGTTATGCCTAGACTAAGGGCAACTGCTCACCGAAACGACCAGCTGCTGGGCCAAGATTGTGTGCATACTGGCCATGGGCCTGCAACGTTCGTAATATGTACTAGACAGGGGAATTAGCCATTATCAGATCCAGTTGATGACTCACAAGAGGAACTTTTACCAGTCATGGGTCAAGAAAACACTCCCGGTTACGCGCTATACCAGCGAAACGACCCGTAGTACTTCAAGCGATTGGAGATACGGAAAGTGAAAGAGGAGTCAACAAAACGTAGAGTCGATGGGAATGACTGTTTCAGCTTCTTATATCTCCTTATCAAACTGCCAATGGGTTCTTCCCAGTCTTTGGGAATGCATAGACAGCATACGACGCCATCCAGTGATGCAAGGGCTATCGGGGGAAACTTTGCCCAGCCGAGATATTCCGCCGCGGGACTTTGAAGGCAGGGCTTTCTGCTCAGCTTGTACATGCAATACGGTAGTCAAAGTGTGGACAGTGTCAATATAGACGATGACATATCCTGTTCTCATTCTTGGTAACAGAAGCGAACATTTGGTCGTCGGATCTGCCTCTTGCATCCATCGCGGCTTGGCTTCATCAATGTCAGCCGCATGTCAACATGGCATAAGTGCAGATGCAACCGTGCCATTGGTGGAACTTTGGCAACTTTATCTATCCGGACTGTGCTGCATCTCATCTGGAGCCAATCAAGGCACAGCGGCGGAGCTGACGCTGGAATTACAAACATGGGTCAGGTACCAGTCATCATTACCAGCCTATCAGCTAATGTTGGTGGTGGACGCTCATAGCAAGCCGGGCGAGCGAGGCATCGGTTTGTCCTGGGACATAGTTGTCGTGTAACAGCTTCAACAGCTTGTGCGTGGATAGTCCAGACCTCTGTGGGAATCGCTGACTGCAGAGATGAAAGACGGTGGCGTATGCAAGGTGACATTGCTCGCTGGGGTTGGAGGGCATTTCGAATTGACAAATTCTTTCGTAAGAATCAACAATGACCGAAACCAGGGACTTGTTAAGCAATATTATTTGAGGCTCTACTTCGCCAAGGGTCAATATCACAAGCAAGATATGAAGTATATAATTCCAGTTGTGTCCCTTATGATCTGGTTCTTTCCCTTCTCCAAGCTTCAGCCCAGCATCTCACGCCATAGACTTCAAGATCTCCAAGCCGTTAGAAAGGTCCTCATCAGCAATAGCAACAATGAGATTTCTCTCAACCGTCGCCTTTGCGCTGGCATCGCTCTCTGCCACCGTCATCGCAACAACTGGAACTAGTAAGATTTGAATGAACTACCAGAAGTTTGTCATGATGCTGATATGCGTTCTTGACTAGAGTATCCTTATGAAAGACTTGACAAGGACAAGGCTGTAGGTCATATGGCATTCCATCGAACTTACCCCTGCTAAAATGGCACAGGTTCTCCTTGTTGTTGATCTGCAAGACGGCCTGTACAACGCCGTCCGCGACTTCGACCCGGTCACCTATAAAGAGAGCATCATTGCGCATGCCGCCATCGGAAAGCTCTTTGATCTCCCCGTTATCCTGACTACTTCTGCTGAGCAGGGTATGTAAACATCACTGGAAGTTCAAGTGGCACTCAGAGACTGATTCGATAATCAGGACCCAACGGCCCTCTGCCCAAGGAGATCACTTCTATGTACCCCAACGCCACCTTCATCAAGCGCCAGGGTGAAGTTGATGCCTGGGACAATGAGGACTTCCAGAAAGCTGTCAAGGCCACCAACAGAAGCCAAGTCATCATGGCCGGAATCGTCACGGATGTGTGCACCACTCACCTTGCCTTGTCCCTCCGAGCAGCCGGCTACTCCGTCTGGGCCAACGCCGAGGCATCCGGCAGTTCGTCCACCTTTGTCCGCGAAATTTCCAACGACCGAATGAGACACGCTGGTGTTCAGGTTGTGAGCCTCTTTTCCATCGTCTGTGATCTCATGAGGGACTGGCGAAACGTGCCTGGTGCCTCGGAAGTGCTGCCTTACCTTGACAAGTACTTTCCTGTCTATGGCATGGTTGCACGCGCTCACGCAGCGGCCCAGACCAACGGTGTTCTCCAGCCGGGCGAGGCTGGGCTCATCTAAATTCCAGCTCCATAGAGGCGCTATGATTCCTGGTTATCTTTTGTCAGACGAGGTGGAAGTGACGAAGGATGGATATAGATGACGACAAATAGGTATTTAGACCTTGAATTGAGGTTATACCTACTGGGTTACCCCATACTTCCGTCCATATGCAATGGTCCCTCGGATCTCTATCCATTATGCTTTCACGATATGCATGCTAATAGGAATGTTCTATATGGGCACGACGTCTAAAGATTTGTATTTGAAATTGTCCCCAGATTTCGTTAATTAATACCACATCAGTAGCAGCTAATACTATTTACACAACTCTTAGAGCATCCCCTCACGACCGGCTAGGCAAGGTGCTAATCTTCGTCGCTGTGCCAGTCAAAGTGAAGTTGAATGTCAGCGGCCCATTGACATCAAGAGTAAGAGTATAAGCACCAGGGTAGATCCATCGGTCACCGTTGGTATCTGCACGAGCCAGCGATCCAAGGTTCACCGTCAATGTCAATTGCTGAGTCGCTCCAACGCCAACGTTCTTGACACGGCCATACGCAGCTAGTTGCTTGTTAGGATGAGGCGCAGGGCCGGCGTTTGTCGACTTGAGGAACAGCAGGCCAACGTAGTCGGAGGCCAGGTTGGCTTTACCGCCAGTGTTCTTGACGTTGACGACAATCGTTGCGAACGTTGCTAGGTCTTTGTTGGATCCGGCGTTGTTGACGAGAGTGGCGATATCGCTGCCAGCAGTCTTGGTGGACTGGAACGACAGGGAGAAGTTTGTGTAATGCAGTCCGTAGCCAAATGGAAGAACAGGTGTGCCGGTGTACCACGCGTACGTTCGTCCTGGGATGCCGTTGCTTGGCCGCAGGTTCATGTCTTGGATGTTGTTGTTGTTGACGTAGTTTGCAGGGTATTGAGTCACGGGGAGTCTGCCAGCGGGCGGGTTTGCGCCGGTGAGGACATCAAAGATAGCGTTGCCACCGTCCTGGCCAGGATAACCAGCCCACAGGATGGAGTTGACCTTGGAGTTGCTCAGCAATGCGCTGTCGTCAATTTGACCGCCGCCAAACTGCACAATCACGAGTGGCTTGCCAAGATTGGCCAGCTGAGAGATGAGGTTCAGCTGATTCCCGGGCCAGGTAATAGAACTCCGATCAAAGCCTTCGTTCTCGACAGAGATGTCGATGCCTCCGAGGTAAACAATGACATCAGACGAGCTAGCCGCAGACAGGGCAGCGTTGAAGCCACTGGTATCTTGGGAGTTGATGGCAGTGCCCTGAGCGTACTTGACATTACGCCATTTCTGCTGGAACACCGACAGAGGGTTCACCAAGAGCGGTGCCGTGCCGGCATAGTTGCCCTGCATCTGAGTGGTGACGTTGGCCCAAGGCCCAATAACCGCGACGTTGGAGAGTGTTCGAGAAAGAGGAAGGGTGCCATCGTTCTTTAAGAGAGTCATTCCCTCAGTGGCGGCATCGTGAGCAAGAGCCTGGCTCTGGGTCGTGTTGACGTTGCCCCAGCCGAGAGAGTTATACTCGGCTGGCTGATCAAAGTATCCGACCTTGATGAGTGCAGAGTACAGGCGAATAAGTGACTTATCAAGAGTAGCTTCCGTCGTCAAGCCAGCCTGGACGGACGCGTTCAAGACGTTGTATGAGCTCCCGCAGTCGAGGTCAGTGCCGGCGTTGATAGACATGGCAGCAGCTTGAGTCAAGTTGGCGGCGTAGTGGTGAGGGTCAAAGACGTTTTCGACGGCATCGCAGTCGGAGACGACGTAGTTAAAGTCCTCGGTGAAGCCGTAGGTGTTGCGCAGCACATCCTGCAAAAGATAGCTGTCTGCACAAGCTGGGACGCCATCGACCGCGTTATAGGCGCACATGATGGATGCGACTTTGGCGTCGCGGACGCAAGTTTCGAACATGGGAAGATAGTAGTCTGCCATATCCTGCTGGGTGGGCGAAAGGTTGTTCGCAGTGCGGCCATTCTCGATGTCGTACGCAGCAAAGTGCTTGCAAGTTGAGAGGGTGCGGTAGAAGTCGGGGTCAATTCCACCCTGAAGACCGTCGACCAGAGCCAGCACGTAGCCCTGGATACGGAAGGCATCTTCTCCAGGAGTCTCCATCCCTCGGCCCCATCGCGGGTCTCGGAACGGATTGATGTTCGGTGTCCAGAAGTCCAGTCCCGCGAAGCCGTAGTTGGCAAAGGCACGAGCCTCCGTGCTGATGGCAGTGGCCACGCTCTTGACGAGTGCATCATCGAAAGCAGCTGATAGGAGAATCGGCATGGGGAAGCTGGTTGCCGCGCTGAAGTTGGCTCCCAGTGGCGACTGGAACTGCACACCAGTGCTACCGGCAACACCGTGCAAAGCCTCGTTTTGCCATTGGTAGGCCGGCAAGCCAAGTCTTGCGCTCCCAGATGCCGAACTTCCCACGTTTGCCACTTTCTCATTGAGCGTCATGGGCTTCACGATGGCGGCAGCGCGTTCGGCGATGCTCTTGGTGGTGTCACAGACATCGTTGCTGCACAAGGGATCTCGCGTGCAGTCCGGGAACGAGGGGGTCAAGGGCGGGTTAGGTGACGGGTTGGAGATGGAGTAGATGTTGATCCTGGAGGCTTGGTCAATCTTTCCTCCTCGTAATCTCCGTCCAGTGGCCGAGCTTGACTCACATATTGCCGCCGCCACAGATCTTGCTGCTATCTGCAGGGCATGGAGAGGAACATTGACTCTCATCAGCCTTGACGGAAGTGCTCTCGATGCGATGCCCACAGAAGCATTGGCTTGCGAGATTGATGTTAGGCAAATGTGGACGGCTTCACAGTGCTTGAGGATCTCTTACATCGTAAACTCGACTCCGCTGTACTGGTATCCCGCCGCGCCACAGATGTTGGCACAGTACTGGGGAGAATTGAGGTTACCAACCGTCAACATCGGCCCCGCGAGATCGCGGGGTGAGTTTGGGTCGTGATAGCATCCCTGATAAGTTGTCTGGGCCTGATACGGAGGCAAACATGTTCGAGCCTGGGCCAGGTGGAAAAGAGCCATGGAGAACATCCATGGTAGCAAACGTAGGCCCGCCATAGTCGGCTTGAGGATGATGCGAACGGCACTCTGCGAGTATCAGAGCATCGGCCGGCTCGCCGAGTTGTTGATGAGATCTTATTCCGCAAATCTCCATTCTCACAAAGCTCTACCCTTGCTATATATACACGCAGTCTCATTTCCTTGTGCGTCTGCTCCGCTCACCTTTGCCTGCTGCTTTCTAACAATAGTGTGCATTACACAATGGCTTCATGATCTGATGACTAGTTTCTTGCTTAAGAAGGCACAATAAGCCGACGGATATCCCCCATTTCGGCTCCCGAACGACTATATTCTCGACCTGCCGATCCTCACTTTGAGCGGACGTGCCTACGCACCGCATCTGCCGATGCAACTCTGCGCTGGAGAACGTGCGCGAGGGGAGAGAGGCTACAAGTCATAAAGCCATCGCCTTCCCCAGATTTTCCCGTCTCCTCAAAGGATGGATTGCCGGCGGCTCCTTGAGCGATGGCCACTGACGATGCGTTCCCCGCAACATTGAGCTGGATCTGGCAACTCTCCGCATTATTTCGTCGTGATGTTCGAAGGGAGGAGCGTCAAGGTTGCAGCCACTGCGGAAGACCGGTTGAGCTTCTTGTTTGGACCGATCTCGTGGGCTATTCAGCCTAAAACGCAGAGGTACAGCAACGTGATATTCTGCAAGTACTACGTAGGTAGGCGTGGCAATTGAAACTGCCGGCCCCAAGGTACTCAAGCTTGCCACTACCTAGGTATGCATAGTCAATTCGGCACATCGCGTCCAGCAGACCTAGTATATATGTTGCTTCTCTCCCCTAGTACTAGTCACTATTCTCTACGCTTGATATTGTGCTCTTGGCTGACGCGACACAACGTCGTCATAGAGGCTTAATACGGGGTGTATGTAAGGAAATGGGGGCATGAAACATGCATTTCCTCGCCATAAGAACAACAGAAAATCGACCGAGAGTACTGCCGAGCGGAGTTGCTGCCGATGCGGTTTTCAAGAAAGGGTGACTGACAATAGGTATTGCATGACAGAACCACCTTTGTCAACTGTCTGGATAGGTCACCATTCGCGCGAGTTCTTTCGAGCTGTCAATTGGGGAGCCGGAAAGTACAGTAAAGGGGCTGGCAGTGAGCTTCTTGATCTGGCATAGCTGGTGCCTGGCTGTCAGACGCGGCTGGGATCTGCCCTACTACGGTGGCTTACACCAGCATCAGGCCTAAGCAATCAGCATTCTAGCATCGGGTGATTGTGGGTTTGGTCTATGCAAGTCGAGCTGGCTTACATACCTACGAAGTACAAGGTGCTGAACCCGTGTATCCGTCGTGTTTTCCGCTTTTCGGGCAAGGAGCCCGCTAGGAAAGCCGACAGAATGGAGTCCATGGGAGCTTTTCGGATAGGAGGGTCCGATTGGGAACATAAAACCAAGTAATAGGGGCGCCGGGATACAGCCTATTCCTCGAGATCTTCATTACTCGAACAGGCGCTCCAACTGTCTGCCACTTGAACCGCAGATCGCTGGGACTATCTAGAGGACCGTCCTACCAAAACCCCCATCATGAAGGGTATTCTCAAGAACAGCCTGCTTACAGCGGCTGCCCTGCCAGCTCTAGCCTCGGCCGCCTGCATCTCCTCGGGCGATCAGAACACGATCAACAATGCGCTCCAGTCCGGAGGAAACGGCGCTGTTGTCCAGCTCTGCGCCAACGCCGTGATCCAGATCTCGAGCCAGATCAGCTTCACAGCTGACAACCAGGAGATCTCCACCGAGGGCTATCCCACAGGCAGCACGAGGGGTACCATTCAAGTTGCCCCGGGCAGCTCTGCCAGCACTTTGATCTACGGCAAAAACTTCAACAACATTCGCATCAAGAACATCCAGCTTGATGGCAACAGGCCGGGGGCTGGTCTCTTCCCTGGGGGCGCTGCCAATATTGAGATTGGCGGCTTCACCACTGGCCAGACCGTCTCCAACGTCGCTTCAAAGAACCCTCGTGGTTGGAGCTGTCTCCATGCGATTGGCTCCGGAGACGATAATAACCCGTGCAAGAACGTGACCATCATCAACAATGATATTGGCCCTTGCGGCCAGTCTGGCACTGACGCCAATGGAAACGCCCAGTGGGCGGATGGTGTGTCTCTTGACTGCACTAACTCGCTGGTACAAGGCAACACCGTAAGTGACGCCAAGCATTGTCATGAAGAGTTTTCATGAGCTTACATGTCGTCGATAGATCAACGGCCCTACAGATGGCGGTATCGTCATCTTCGGCTCTCCTGGAAGCACCGTCACGGGCAACACCATCATCTCCTCGCCTGACTACGTGGGCTTTGGCGCCATTAATATGGTCGACCCCGAGTATGGCGGCAGCTACGCTGGTGTCAGTGTCACGAACAACAATATCCAGGGCCAGAAGCTCTTCAACCTGGGCATCGGGATTGGCGCCAATGCCTGGTCTTTCAACGACCCTTCTCCCCTCAAGGGCCCCGCCACCATCACCGGCAACACCATTACTGGGCATGTCAGCTTTCCCATTGCCATCAACGGATGGACCAATGGTATCACAGTATGTCTCCTCTGAGGCGCTACCATCCTCAAACAACAAGCGTTATTAACATGTTCTCATTAGATCACCGGCAACACCGTCTCTGGCGTTACCAACCCCAAGTCTAGCTTTGCCGATG
This sequence comes from Trichoderma parareesei, assembly GCA_001050175.1. Lineage (NCBI taxonomy): Eukaryota > Fungi > Ascomycota > Sordariomycetes > Hypocreales > Hypocreaceae > Trichoderma > Trichoderma parareesei. The sequence goes on along the minus strand of LFMI01000620.1, from coordinate 3,299 downwards.
CGTCTCACTGCAGTTCCGCAGTCCAGAGCGTCTTCAACCAGAACGCAAACCTCATCTACTACCCGCCTGGTGTCACTGGACCGCAGAATCTGCAGTCCGGCTTCGTCGCTGCCCCTGGCAATGTGACCAACTTCCTGTGCTCGAGCCCGCCTCTGCCGAACTCGGTCTCGTTCAACGCCGGCTCACTGACCATTGGCCCCGACACTGGTCCATTTGCTGATCTGCACGGAGTCATTGCCCAGTACCAGGGCGACAACAATGTCGTCGTCCTGCAGAACGGATCTCCTGTTTGGGCATCGGGCCACACCTTGAGCCAGGGATGCAATGGCGGCTGCCAGCTGAGATTCGATTCCTCTGGAAACCTAGGCACCTACTTCAATGGCGCTGTCCAGTGGAGTACCAACACCGGAGGCCGAGGCAAGACCATGGTTGTCATCAACACGGCGCCTTGGATTCAGATCAAGGACGGCTCTGGCGCTGTCATCTGGGACACGACGAAGAGCACTTAGGCACAAAGAGTTAAAAGAACGCTTGCGTCTGGAGATAGCGTGGCAAAAGAAAGAAGTCGAATGTATATATCAAGATAGTAAACGGTTGTTTCCGCTGTCAAGCCTTTCGAGCATCACAATGAAAGACTGTTTCGCAGGAATGATAAACTAACTCGGCATTCCTTGGCTGAGGCGAACTCCAAAGCTTGGCAGGTTCGTTTATGGCCTCAACGCATCGCCGCCATGGCAGCCTTGATAGAGGACGTTTCTACGAAAAGGAATATTGGGCATTGTGCATTGTGCAATGCCTCTGATCTCGCCCGCCCCTTGAACAAAAGCGCGAATGGGTGGCGTTGGAGTCGCCTATTAACCTGCCTTTACTCGCTCCCTTGCTGTCTCTTCTAAAAGCCAAGTATGGCTTAATATTGGTTTCGAGGAATTGGGATACAGCAACGGCTGCAAAAAGCCCTGGACGAGAAATATTAAGTAACTCCTGTTGACCTCGTATCGTCAAAAGGTAGGTAAGGTAAGGTAAGGTAGCTGGCGAACGGGCCAAGCCACTCAGAGCTAGTGCTGAGACATACCCGTAAAAGTCTCCCAATCGCGGTCGAGCAGTCTTTGATTACAAGTATCGGTGAAGCGGGCACAGCTTCTGACCTCGTTCACCTTCACTTCAATTCCCCTTTGGCTCTTTTGGCCCGTTGCTTGCGTTGAGGTCATGGCATCCGACCCAGTCAGTGATGGCTTCGCGTCAGTTGGAGGCCACAACTCGGCAACTTCAATTCCGGCGTATCTCCTCACGCTAGTTGCTCTTACTGTCGCGTTCGTCTTTGCATATTCACGCCTACAGAAAAGCAAGCGAGAAGTGGAGGTTGACTTTCCTCCGTGGGTTCCGCTCGAGGTCGGCATAAGCAGCGCCCTGATTCAAGCCGGCGGTGCTGCTTCATGGCTGTTGTTCGTAACTTGTCTCTGGCGATTAGCACTTTGAAGGATGCTGAAATCCACTGACACTTGCATAGCTCGCTCATTTGGCCCCGGAAAGGGTCTCGATTTGGGCTCACTTCCCGCCATCAAATCTTGCACAACCTCGACAACATCGACCGCGTGTTTACCAAGTCGCCGCACATCCTTAGCGCAGATGTTCTGGGGCTTCGCTTGGGCACTCGCGTCTTTGGCGCGCGGCTGACCAAGGAGATTTCCGAAGAGTTCCTGGTCATCAACAGAAAGCTCACGCAGATAATTGAGCGATACTTTGTCAACGATGCTTCTGCAACTGCGTCGATCCAGGCCGCCGACATTCCCGGGAAGGTAGCTCGGCTGCTGAGCTTCTCACCTGATTCCCAGAAGCAACACCAATGGGAGCGATCAGCATCTATCAAAGTGCTGTCGACTGATTCTGAGGGACAATCAGGAGCTGTCGAAGCTGACCTCGAGTCGCTCATGAGAGACTTTGGCGCCTGCGTCTCCATTCCCCGGCTCTATGGACAGGACTTTCTGGATCGCAATCCGCATCTCCTCGAAGACTTTTGGAAATTCGACAACAACGCGTTCTCGCTGCTCGTCATTGGCGTGCCCACCTGGGTCCCGATCAAATCCTTTCGAGAAGCACTCGCGGCTCGCACTCGTCTTCATGATGCACTCGAAGGGTTCTACATCCGCTTGGACCAATACAAGCACGGCCAAAAAGTGGATTTCGATGCGGATATGCGTGATGTCAGCACCGCTGCAATGGAAAGAAACGGTTTTCTCGAGGAGCATGGCGTCCCTATTCGTGCGCGAGCAGAGCTTGAGCTGGGCACCTTCTGGGGGCTGAATGCCAACATGCAGCCGATGGTGTTCTGGCTTTTGCTCTACGTTTACTCGACCTCTGGACTAGTTGATGAGCTGCGAAAGGAGGTCAGACCCTGTATGACGCTGTCCACGGAAGATTCACCTCCGCAAATTGCTGCCTTTGACTTCTCACGTCTAAGCCATGAGTGTCCGCTCCTAAAGTCTTGCCTCTTCGAGACTTTTCGGCTTGTCGAGGACCCGACTTCGCTTCGTTACGTGTCAAAGCCCATGACGGTATCTGATGGCAACCTTGAGCATCACTTTGAGCCGGGAACCTGGCTCTCAGCACCCCACGCCCTCCTACAATCCGACCCTTCGATCTTCCCAGAGCCCGAAAAGTTCATCCCAGACAGGTTCATAGAGACAGACAAAGAAACGGGCCATAGGGTCGCCCGATACGGACGACTCAAGCCATGGGGCTCCGGGTCTGCGGTATGCAAAGGCCGTACGTTTGCTGAAAAAGAAGTCATGGGCATTGTTGCCTGCTTTATTACCTTGTGGGATATGGAGAATGCCGAAGGCCCATGGAAGCTGCCCGGCATGATTCCTGGAACTGGAGTCAAGCGGCCGCAAAAGCCGATTCGAGTCATCCTCAGGCGCCGAAGTCTCGAGTGATAGCATACCTAATACTACGTCTGTAATTGTAATGTGTGTGGTAGCGTCCTACATATTTAGGTAGATGACTATAGTCAACGGATACAACAGACGCCACCCATAAGCAAGGTATCATTTGCTAGGTGACGCATGGATGGTCCGTGTATGTATATGCAAGATTAGGAGGCTTGTCCTGCTACAGAAGCAACGCAGCCATGTCCGTGAATGTCCGAATATCCACATAGCCATGCGGCAAGGGTTGACTCTGTCAGATCGTACGTTGACCTGCATCATCTAGTTATGTACAACCCGCCAACAGCACTTCGCCATTGCCATATTTTGACCGCAGCTCCCCCCCCCCCCCCCCCCCCCCCCCCCCCCCCCCCC
>LFMI01000619.1:3621-16143 GCA_001050175.1 Trichoderma parareesei | reverse complement strand
GGGGGGGGGAGGCAGAGAGACGTACCAACGGAGGAATCATACACAAACGTATACACAAGCAGCAAGGACCCGATGCCCCATTGCGCGCCGGCATTGGCTGAGCCTGCAAAGGACGCGCAGCCAATGGTGAAGAGAATGAAGCACGCACACACCTGGCCAGTGAAGAACAACGTTCTACGGCCGAACCAGGTCATCAGGAACCAAGACAGGATGGTCCCGACAATGCCAATGCCGTACTGCCCGAGGGACATGCTGAAGGAGCTGCCGACGGCCAGCCCGGCCTGCTGGTAGAAATACGTCGAGTACCCCATGAAGTTGGACCCGGACAGAGTCTGGCCCATCCACACCATGCACACAATTTCCGTGCGGCGAGCATTGACGCCCTTGAAGAGGTCCCAGTACGTCGTGCCGGCAGTCAGCTCCCTTTCCATCTCGTTGGTGTGGATCATCATGGATATCGTTTCGTCAATGTTGAATTCGGTGCCCGCGGTGCTGCGGCTTGTCAGACGAGCCAAGGAGCGTCTGGCTTCATCCACCTTTCCGCGTCGGACGAGCCACCAGGGAGACTCCGGGGCAAGATAGATGCCAATCGCCAGGGGGACCGGCCACATCCACTGCAGCGCGAATGGGATCTTGTATCCCCAGTCGTCAGTTCTGGACACCATGGCGCGGAGCACGCCAGACGCGATGAACTGGCCGATGACCCAGCAGAGGTTGTTGTACGTCGTCAGGTAGGCTCGGAGATGAGTAGGGCACACTTCGGAGGCGTACGTCGTGGTGAGCGTCTGGAAGATGCCCCAGGGAATGCCTGCCAAAATCTCTCCAACAAGGAGCTGGGGCAGCGTTTTCGAGAAGAAGATGATGAAGATGAAGCCCGTGATTCCGACCAGCGCGCCGATCAGGGTCTTGCGATATCCAAAGCGGTCAGCAAGGATTCCGTTCAGGAAGAGTCCGATGATGGAGCCGCAGAGCACCCCATTGGTGAGGCCCGACTGCCAAGCAGCCGTGAGCTGGTAGGTTCCATTGGCCTGCTGAACCCCAAATTGGCGTTGGAAGGCCGGGTAGGCGAAGAGCGATCGCAGCAGCGCCGTGTCGAAGCCGTCCATGATGATGCATGTCGATATGAAGATGGACCACAAACAAGCTTTCCAATATAGCCTGAAGGACTTGACAGAGCCCATGTTGTGTTCGGCGTCAGTGGCTGCCGCAGCCTCCTGAGCCGTCGAAAGGTCGACCTTGCTGGGCACAGGGGCCGCGACACGGGCCGGCGACATGTCTCCATCCTCTGCCATGTTAGTGGTGTTGTAGGAGTACAAGAGAGAAAGAAGCGGAAGAGAAGAACAATTGAGCCTTGGCAAAGAGAAGAAGTCGTCAAGCCATGAACACCAAGGCCACAGAATCGGTTGACTGCAGTCAGTTGATGGGGAGGAAAGGAAGAAGAGGGGAGGGGGGGAAATCGGGAAGTGGTCGGATTTATGTACACGGCTCTCAAACGTCGAGGAAAAGGTTGGCTCAAACAAAATTCTGCGCACGACTGTGGTCAGTAGTGCGCAAGGTGTCTGATCGGAAAAAATGGGAGACAAAATCGTGGCTATCGACTGAATGACTACGAGTAACGAAAGTCAAGGCGTGGACGCAGAGTGGTATGGTTCGATTCAGCTGAGATCAAGCTAGCATGCTACTGGCAGCTAGTCGGACGCAGACACACACGCTCTTTCCCCGGTTGAAGCCAAGCTGCTCTGAGTGAGATCCGAAGAATTGTTGGTCTGATGCCGTCCGGGGTAATCGCGGAGAAGCATGGGAAGCCCGCGGTCTCTGTACAGTTGTCGATTGCGGCCCTGTGGGGAAAACCTTTATTCAGACTCGATTCATTCTCCTGAAACCTCTTTGCTTTCTTGTCTTCTTCTGTGTTGTTGATCAGCACCTGAGTTCCCTTGCTCGCCGATGCCACCCCGTGGGGACCCCGCGATTTTGGAGCCGGGGTGTCTGGTCAAAGTCGCCAATGGTCTGGTTGACGATAGTCTGAGAACTATTGCCTGTAAATTGGAAGATGTCGGTCCGAGATACTTGATTTTGAACTCTAGAAGATGACTTGAATGCTGAGCGCCAGAGGGAAACTATATGTCAGCTGGTTCGACTCTTTGGCACAAGAAGCTGGCTAGAGGTCTTGAGAAGATAGGGTCGAAAGATGGATCCGATCCCAGGGGAGCCCGGCAGAATAACAAAGGTGCCGAGATGCCACACAGAGTCGAATCTAATCCTGGAAACACCGGCCCCCATTCATCCGGAGTCTATACCAGTCATGAGGGAGGAGAAACAAAGGGGCCGCAAGCGGGGAGGCTACCGCCTCGCTCCGATAGCACGCCGATGGACTTGCCTCCGCTTACCATGCCATCGACCCCCCATCGCTAGTGGGATGATGCAGCCAAGGACCCATTGCGGGCTTGGGGAACGGCAACAAGAAGCAACAGATCAAGTGTCTGAGCGGCTTGAGGACCGGCTACCGAAAGGGCATAGCATCGGGCCGACAGTTGTCCAATACGCTTCTTGCTTCATCTCGTCGGTCCGACATGCAGCTAATCAGGACTCAAGGACCGCCTTTGTGCGCCGCTCAAGCCTATCCACACCACAGTCCTCGCCCGTCTTGACTGTGGACTGTATCAGAAAACGGAGCATACTAGCCAGCAACACGAAGAGATGGTCTCGGCCAACTAACGAGAATAGACAAAAGAATCCTACACAAAGCTTCATTTGTGCAAGGTCGGCAAATGTCAGCTGCTTCAATCAACGGAGACTTGAGGGCATCATCCCTTGTCTTGCCGCTACCAGTTTCTTGGTCATGCGCATCCCCCATCGTCCGCGGAGGTCAATTGTCGCTCAGTGCTCCGCTATCGCCAATCGACTGAAGCTCCCTTCCGGGGCTCTTAAAGAAGATGGGTTCGATTCTAAACGTTTCACTGCCTGATTCGACATTGTTCTCATTCCTTTTCATGTTCCTCTTCTTCATCTTCCCTTTGTGTTCTCTCCAAAGACAGGGCACAAGCCTTTCTTCGTTGCAGTGATTCACTGAAACCGAACCTGTTCACATTCTGATACTCTTACCTCATCATACTTTTGACTCCTCGTTTTGTACGCAAGATGACTGTCCCTGGACGCCCCAAACTGTGGTGGAAGCATGCCGTCATTTACCAAATCTACCCAGCATCATTCTGTGACTCCAACGGGGATGGGATCGGAGACCTTCCAGGCATCATCTCCAAGCTTGACTACATAGCTCGTCTCGGAGTTGATGTCATCTGGATCTGTCCTATGTACGACAGCCCTCAGGTGGACATGGGCTACGACATCTCCAACTATGAGGACATTTACCCTCCCTACGGCACTCTGCAGGACATGGAGACTCTCATCCGCGAGGCCCATGTTCGGGGCATGAAGGTCATGCTAGATCTCGTCATCAACCATACATCTGACCAGCACCCTTGGTTCCAAGAGTCTCGTGCGGGCAAAGACAGCTCCAAGCGCGACTGGTACATCTGGCGGCCCGCCAAGCTTTCTCCCACAGGAGAGCGTCTTCCCCCCAACAACTGGCGTTGCAAGTTTGGCGGCGGCAGCGTGTGGGAGTGGGATGAGCAGTCGGGCGAGTACTACCTGCACTTGTTCGCCAAAGAGCAACCGGACCTGAACTGGGAGAATCCCATCACTCGCGAAGCGGTCTATGCCTCGGCGATGGAGTTTTGGCTTGAGCGCGGCGTGGACGGCTTTCGCATCGACACCGTCAACATGTATAGCAAGCCGCCGGGGCTCCCAGATGCACCAGAGCTGGACCCCGGAGCTCCATATCAGGTGGCTGACATGCTGTACTGCAACGGCCCCAGAATGCACGAGTTTCTCAGCGAGATGAACCAGATTCTGGCCAAGTACGGCGCTATCTCGGTCGGAGAACTGCCATCGACGCCGGACTTGGCCCGCGTGCTGCGATATGTGAGCGCAGAAGCCAAGCAGCTGGACATGGTGTTCCAGTTTGACGTTGTCAATGTCGGGTTCAACAAGCCGCTGAGGTACGATGCGACGCCAAAGGACTGGCAATTGCCCGAATTCAAGGAGGCCATCGCTCGGACTCAGACTCTGATCAAAGGCACTGATGCTTGGACGACGGTCTTTCTGGAGAATCACGACCAAGCAAGATCAATTACACGCTTTGCGGACGATAGTCGACAGTTTCGAATTGCAAGCGGCAAGATGCTGGCTCTTCTGCAGGCATGCCTGAGTGGCACGCAGTTTATATATCAGGGGCAGGAGATTGGAGCCATCAACGTCCCACAAGACGGCTATCCGCTCGAGAATTACATTGACGTGAGCAGCCGCTTGTATCTTGACTTTGTCAGAGAGCACCGCAACGGCGAAGGCATGGACAAGGCCCTCGCTTCCCTGGCACATTTTGCACGAGACCACGCTCGCGTTCCCATGGTGTGGAATGGCAAGGCCAAGTACGGTGGCTTCTCCGAGGAGGCAGAAAAGTCTGGAAAGGAGGTCAAGGAGCCCTGGATGAAGCCTCATCCCTTGGGAGGGCAGATTGACGTTGCTTCGCAGCTCGACGACCCGCACAGTGTCTTGGCCTACTGGCAAAAGGCCGTGCGCTTCCGAAAGCAGTATGCAGATCTGCTCGTATACGGCGACTACCGGACCCTGCGAGAGGAGGACAGGAAGACTTACACCTTTGTAAAGGAGCCGCCCTCTGGTGGATCGGCCAAAGCTGTCGTTGCGCTTAACTTTACTGGCGAGGAGAAGAAGTGGGAGAGGCCCACGGCCGCGGAGCTTGCCATTGAGGACGGCGCCGAAATCAGCTTCGTTCCCATCATGTCTTCCTACGATGGCAAAGTCGATGAGGGAGCCTTGAAGCCCTACGAGGGAAGAGTCTATCTGGTCAGTTGGTGAAATGCCAACGTTACGGCACGATGACTACACGATTACGAAATGGATCACAGGCAATATGTGTTTGCCGCCTAAAGGACAGTGCTTTGGGGAGAATATCCCTTGTTTCCACTGGGTTTCAAGGGACCACACACGAACGGAACGATGTGGAATGGAATTGTTGTTTTCTTTTTCTGTGGTTGAATCTGCCAATCCTGGCCATCGTCATAGTCTGGGATTTCTCAAAGTCCACCAATCAATTCCTTACATCGGCCGTGTGGCTCAATGGCAGAGCGTCTGACTACGATTTAGTACATCAGGAGGTTGCAGGTTCGACCCCTGTCTCGGTCAATTTTTTTCTCCTTCAGTGCTATGATTTTTTTCTTTTTGTAAGATTCGACTCGACTCCTGTCCATTGGTAATATCAAAGTTGGAGAATTCGCTCCATGGTGCCTGTGCAATGTAGGATAATCTGCCAAACAAGCCGCTGAACCGTCCAACCACTTCCGACTCGAGCGGGCTCTTGGTTGCAGATGTCCGGCTCGTCGGCGCCGGCTTGCTAGGGAGAAGTAATACTTGGGTGGACTGCCAAGCGACAGATCTGCAGCATATGATCATGTTCTGATCCGTGGCAACTCTTGCAACCTGCTGTCGATATGAGTCTCATCAGATCGGGAGATTGGTGCCGAATGCCCCCTTTCGATGTGAATGTGAGCCACCTGGCTTGCAGACATGTCTTCAAAGACTTGCGCAACACGAGAAGAGGTCGCGACAAAGGGCATAGTCTTCTCTGCTGCGTCAGGAAATGGGTAGATGCATATCGGGTCCTCGGCAGAAGCAGGAGTCGAGTATTGCCTGCATTAGACTTGCTGTCAACCTTGTTTGCTGAATCCTGACCAGGAGAGGTGGTATAAATGGGCGAAAAGCAAGGGCTCGAACAATTGGGCACTGATGGATCCAGCATCACGAGGACAGCAACGGCAACGAAGAAGAAGCCCGCCAGCATTGACCGCTTGTTGATTACATCTAGTTTCCCTTTTCCCTTTTTTTTTTCTCGTATTGATTCTAGGCCAAGGGGTGAATGACGTCGGGGGCTCTTGGTTGACACACGGGATGAGATGCGGCAGCAAGATCGTCGGGCTGCTTACCGAACTAGGTGGGAAGGGTCGAGGGCTGTGGAAGAGGATATAAGCAGGTGATGCCGCCTGCTCTGGAAGACAAGACGATTTGGAAGAGCAGCATCAGAACAAAAAGCAGCCAAAAACGCCAAATAAGCAACGACCGATTCAGCATTCAGCATCTCGAGCATTGAACCTCCATCTCTCCTGATCATCCTCCAACACCATCAACATGAAGTTCTTCACAACCATCTTCGCCATTGGCCTCTTTGCCGGCGCCTCTCTGGCTCAGGACGCTCCTGTGCAGACTGCTCACGTCACTCTCCGCTCCGAGGGCGACGACCACTCGTATCCTCTGACCGTCCCCGCCGACGGCAAGCCCGTCTTGACGCACAGCACTCTGCCCATTGCGCTGATTGACGCCCCCGACTTCAACGTCCTCCAGGCCTGCGTGATCGAGACGCCCGGCGCCAAGAACCTCAGCAGCACGATTGCCGCCGACGGCGTGACACAGCAGGTCGTGATTGACCCCCCGCAGGCGGTTACCAGCATCAGCTGCCAGGGAACCTGCGTCGAGACTTATGGTGAGACCAATCTTTGTGCTGCAATGAGATGAGAGGAGGGTCGTGCGAGTCGAGTCTGATATGCTAACACGTGCAACAGGTGCCTGCTTTGACACCAACGGCCAGTATGTGGGAGCCTGCTGTAACGGTCTCTGCATTGCCTCTCGCTGCAGGCCCTGGAACATTGGCCAGCAGTCCTAAGGGGGGCTGCCAAGTTGTGACTTGTTGGCGCTGGTTCGATGACGATTGAATCATGACTGGACTTTTGAAATTCGAGGTGCACGCGACTGGATAGGTATTTGAACGCCAATTTTGCTTCGTGGGCGATGTTTGTTTGGTGTAATAGTGGCGGGATGAGCATAGACGTAGACTTTGGCTGAGCTTGACTTGGCAATTGACAATAATACCACGATTAGCAACAGTCTTTTTCCATCTTGGCATAACACGCAGACGAAGTGATGGCAGCAAAAAGAGGCAAAAAAAAGAGGCAAAAAAAGAAACGTCTGACACCTGAGGGATTCGAACCCTCGCCTATTTCTAGACCGCGAAGAGGCTATTGCTCACAGTGTGAACTATTCCTGAACACGGCGCCTTAGACCGCTCGGCCAAAGTGCCTATTTTGATGTTTTGATGAAGTGTTGTTGAGGGTCAAGGACGATGGCGATGTTTGGGGGGTGAGGGGGGTTGACGTTGGGAGATGTTGGTGAGAATGGATACGACACGTTTGATGACATGTGCTGCCATGGACTTGATTTGGAGAGGAAGGAGAGACCAAAGGGGAAAGAGGTCAATGCACTGATAGGATTCATCGTGTTGAAAGATTCAGTCATTACTAGTCATATGGGGGTTTATTGTATGCATTGTGAGCACCACCAAGCCACCATCTATCGTATTCTCGTGCAAATCATCAAGAAAGGGAAAGAATAGAAACAGCAAGACAATTAGGTGCTAAAAGGAAAAAAGGCCTCCAGCAACGCCAAAGATCGATTTGCAGTTCCGCCCCTTGAGGCAACGTAGGTAGGTAGGTAGGTAGGTAGGTGAGAGCCGTCCTCCGACGCCAGTCATTCCCATGTCTAAATGAGCAACAAGAGAAGCAGAAACAGGTTTCAGCAAAAGAACATAACCGTGTGCAATTCGTCCACCATAAGAAAGGAAAAGGCTCAGTCAGGGGGAGAATAGCCGTATTGTCATCAAGTCATCAATGTCGTACAACTACACCATAGGTATGGCAAGTTGTCCGTCGTCATCATCATCATAATCATCGCTTCTTCTTGCCGCCGTTGGCCAAACCATCAGCCAGGGCAGCCGTCAGGGCAGCCGTCGCAACCTTGGCCCCCTTTGCGCCCAGCCAGGGACCGGCCTCCTTGCGGTTCTGCATGACGGCCTGGGCACCGGCGGCCAAGGCGGTGCGGGCGCCGGCCTGGATCATGGGATTCTTCCACCAGGGGTTGCTGCCGCCTGCGGGCATTGTGTTCCGGCGCTTGAGCGACGGCGGCGGGCCGTGATCGCGATCCCGGGTGCGATGCTGGTCGCGGGTGCGGTCGCGGTCTCGGTCGCGGTCTCGGTCACGGTCTCGGTCACGGTCCCTGTCGCGGTCCTTGTCGCGGGCCCTGTCGCGGTCACGACTCGAGCCGTGGACGAGGTCCGTGTCGCGAGGCTTTGAGCGATGTCGTCGGTCGCGCTCGTCCCTTGCACCGTCGCGATCAAGAGCTACAGCGCCGCGAGAGCGTGACGACTGCGGAGGAGGCGGAGGCGACGGCGCCGATGTCCCACGGGAGCGACGAGACGAGCGAGGGTCCCTGTCGCTGCGGTCGTCGTACGGGGGCGTCGGATAGGCCCGTGAGGAAGGGCCCCTGGGTTCTGGAGACGGCTCGCGGTGGGAGGACCTGTGACGTCGCTCACGTGGCTCCGTCGGAGGAGGGGGATAGTCTCGTGCGCGTCGGTCAGCATCTCGGTAGCGCGAGTCCCTCGCAGAGTCTCTGTACGGATCTCTCGGTGAGTCCCGCGGTGAGTCCCGCGGCGAATAGGTGTCGCGATCGCGATCGCGGACTCTGTCTCGGTCACGATCACGGCCAGAGGTGCGATAATCGGGCTGGGGCGGAGGAGTCGGTGCTGCAAAGGGAGGCGGGCTGGGATACAAATGCCGACGGCTGCGGGACGGCCTCGAGCTCGCATAACCGGGCGACGGCTCGCGACGGCTGCTGCGATGGGATTTGCGGTCGTCTGGGGAGGAAGAATAGCTAGGAGAGGCATTTCGGCGGCCTCTTTCGGACTTGGAACGGCGAGACGACGAGAACTGGGGCTCGTCTGGGTGGTAGTAGGAGTGGTTGAGGCCCTGCGACGGCTCTGGGTCGCCGCGTCGTGACGACGGAAAGTGAGGCATGGTAACGGCAGCTTGAGCTTCTCTGTGTCTGCAGCAAAGAAAGGAAAAGCCGAACAAGATGCAGGATGTGCAGAAGAAGGAAAAAATATCTCACAAAGAGCAAAAGACAGACATTTAGGGCATTAGGCAGGAGGAGGAGGCATCACGCCGGTTTATGTACAAGGCCCAAGATGGATGATGATGCCTTGCATGTGCTGCGATAAGCCCCGCTGACCACCATCGACTGATGGACCGATTGTTACATTTGATACAAGTACAGCGGGTGCAAGAAGCCTGGGGTTCCAGTGTTTGCTCTGCAGGTCAGCAGGGGGGGGAGCTTCATGTTCCGGTGCTACAGGGCATCTGGCAGCTCTCCGGGGAGCTCGAGGTCAGGCCTCCAGGTTCAATCCCAGCGAGTTGAGCCTTTCTAGCGGATCACGGCAAGCATCTCAGCGCTCCTCAGCAGTCGACGGCGGCGGCGTGCAGGGGTTTGCAGGCCTCCTGACGTCAACGCGGGCCAATGGACGACTGCGACGGAGCGCCTGATGGGAGCAAGAGTCTCCTGACGTCAAGACGCAGATACCTGATTGCTTCCTGTTGCAGGTGGCGGAGCAGGAAAAAAGAAGAAAATGAAAAAGAGAAGAAGAAAAAACGCTTCGGAAAGTCCAACAGGTTCATTGTTGAATTTGTTGTCTGGTGTGCAGGGATCAGCGATCCGAGGAGGGGATCATCAGGGCTTCGGGGAGATAAAATCCAGTAATAACGTCTGATGTGCGTGTCCGTATGCGTTTGTGTGTGTAATAACACGGCAGCAAGGCCTGGCATGACATGACATGCCAGCAAACACCCGCCGAGTTCTTTGATGCGATGCGAAGCTGGGCCATCGATTTTGTTATGCAGCCACCAATGAGAATCCTGGTGGGAAACTAACTGTTGGTTTGAATGTCCTGTTGTTGAAATTCCAGACAACAGCCGCCGGTGCTTGCTGCCTGCGTTTGCGCACGAGTTCATTGTTACAGTTCATGAATAGCTGTTGCTACCTATTACCGCGATCGAGGCTCAAGCAGGCAGCTTCTTTGCCGCTCAGTCCAGCAACTACGAGTGCTTTGTTTGATGCTCATGCTCCACACCTTGCAGACTGTTACACAGCATTCATACCGGTTCCCTGTTCTATGTTGGCTGCGTGTCTGATAGGTAGTAATTTGACGAAGTGACATGTGGCAAGTTGTTGGTGGAGGAGCTCGTGTATGTGCCTACCTACTACTAGTAGGTATGTCTGGCAACTACCCTGTAATGTCCGGAATTTCGTCGCCGTGTTGTTGTTGTTGTTGTTGTTGTTTCACAGTCACAGCGCACTGACGCGCGCATTCTGGATTTCTGACCTCGCCTCTTTCTTGGCTGGCTTTGCTGATGAGACTTGCTTGTGAGTCTCATACTTGATTTCTCCGCCATCTCGAGTGGCCAGGCAAGGCTTTGGCTGACGTTGATTGTTACTCGGTCGATATTGGATCTCCAGCAAATCGTGGGGAAAGACGTCAGGTCTGTGCCTTCCGTGAAACAAGCAATGACTACCTAGTAGGCAAGGTAGGTACGAGATAAGATATCGCGTCTGCCTCACCACGTGAGCTCAGTCGAGGCAGCAGGAAAGAAATCAAACAATCAAACAACCGGACAAGCGATGATGACTCGAATCTCTCAGCTCACCACGACCTCGTCCAGGGCAAACCTGAACACGCTTTGGACCCCCTGTTGTCAGTTCATCCAAGACGCCGTGGATCTGAGCTGGCCAACCTGCTAGTTCCGGTGCCAGATCCCCCGACTTATGGCAGCTCGGGGCCCGGCGGTCTTAATTTCAACGCGAGCTCGGCCGTCTGCAGATCCCCGGCCTTGACAATCTTGCAGCTCTCTTCCAGCAGCCTGTCCTGGCTGCCTGGGACATGGATGTGCTTCCTTCCAGCAGGCTGCAAGGGGTCGGCGACACGTGTGATGTCGATACTACAGTACTGTCGGACTCTGCGGACACAGATTGACGGGCGATCCGATGCCTCCCTCTGCGGTTGACCGGTCTAGCCCTCAGCATGACTCGCGATGGCGCTCGGTATGGGCCAGACTAAAGGCTGAACCCGACAAATGGCTCCCTGTCAAGAAAATCTGCCGTCATTCATTACAGCTAAGCTAGGTATCTCTACTACTAGTAATCCCAAACCCCCCCGGCACATGTCTCGTCCCCTGCTGACTCGAGCCCGGCACTCAGCTCAACTCTACCAATCTACGGAGTACACACTCACTTCTTGGCCTCCTCGTACGTCGGGTAATCCGTATAGCCGATGGTCGGGTCCTCAAACGGCCCATAGAAGCGAGACCGGTCGTACGCCGCCAGCGGCCAGCCGTTGCGCAGTCTCTCCACCAGGTCCGGGTTGCTGATAAAGTACCGCCCGTACAGCAGCGCGTCGTATCGGCCGCTCTCCAGGACACCCCACGAGTTCGTGTGGTCGAAGCCGCCAGCCGAGAAGAAGGGCGTGTCGCCAAAGATCTGGCGGAACAGCGACAGGTCGACGTCGGGAAGGCCCCACGAGTCTAGGAACTTCTGCTTCTCGGCCTCGGAGAAGATCTGCTCGTACCGCGGCTCGATGAAGCTCACGTACGATAGGCCGGGGTGCCGCTTCTTCAGCTCGCGACACAGGTGGCCCCAGGTCTCGAGACGCTGCTCGCTGCGGGCTTGGTTGAAGAGGCCAAAGGGGCTGAGCCGGATTGCCAGGTTGTCTTCGCCCACCGTCGAGGCCAGCTCCGCCATCAGGTCGAGGACGAACTTGCAGCGCTTTTCCGGCGAGCCGCCGTACTCGTCCGTCCGCTTGTTGATGTTGGAGCTCAGGAACTGCTCCGGCAGGTATCCGTTTCCGCCGTGGAGCTCGACGCCGTCAAAGCCCACCTCCATGGCCGTCTTTGCCGCGGCGCAGTAGTCGCGGATCGTCTTGCGGATGTGGTCGACGGTCAGCTCCAGGGGCAGCTGCTCGCTGTACCTGACGGGCGTCGTCGAGTGAGGCGCGGGATACATGAAACACTCGTTGGGGTCGTCCCAGGGGATGCTCGAGGGCGCCACGATGGGCGTTCCCGTCAGCTGCGGGATGTTGGCGCGGCCAGAGTGCCAGAGCTGCGCGTAGATGAAGGCACCCTTAGCATGAACAGCGTCGACCACCTTCTTCCAGCCTTTGGCCTGCTCCTCCAGGAAGATTCCTGGCACGCCAGGCATGCCATTTCCCTGGAGCCGACAGATTCAGTGTCAGTTTATATCGCCCCCTTCCTGTATACGCCATGCACCCTGACTTCAAATGTCACATACCTCCAGCGAAGGCGGGATGCCCTCGCTGATGAGCAGGCCGCCGTCCGTCGCCCGCTGCGCATAGTATTCGGCCATGACATCGTTGGGCAGCCAGATGCGATTCGGATTCTCAGCCGTCGACGTCTCCCGAAGCGGCGTGCCACGATTTCTCGTCAGGGGCGCGAGAACGACTCGATGCTTGAGCGTGATCTTGCCGTTACCAATCGTAAGCGGCTCGAACAGCTTCGA
>LFMI01000616.1:71902-83280 GCA_001050175.1 Trichoderma parareesei | reverse complement strand
GGCCCCAGCAACCCCCCCAATTTTCCCCCCCCCCCCCCTTCACCACTACGGTGTGTAATATCATCGTAATGTTGTCTTTTCCCCCTCGATTTCGTGGATATGCCTCGTAGTGGTTGGGTTTGACTTGAACTATAAGTTAGTCCAGAATAGGACACAAGAGGAGAAAGAGGGGAGAATGTCATACTTTTGTTTGCTCAACCCCTGTCGGCACCCGTCAGCCACCACATGCCTTTAGCTCCTTGGCAGTCCCGAAAAGGGGTGATCATTGTAGGTGTTACAATTGTCGAGGCAGACTGTGTTTCTTCGCTTTTCATGGCTCAATCTGGCCTGAGATAAGGGGTTCTCATATGTTGCCCTGAATGGTACTTTGAAGAAGTGTGCGAAGGTTAGTAAATTTCAGTGGATGTATGCATTCATTTGCAGAGAAGGGAGGCTGCAGATGTCAAGTAGCAAACGGACCTTGCCCTAGGCTCCGTCCTTGATTCGATCGCAAGAACTTCTCGATATACATATACTTATTCTTCGCTAATCTGAATTGTTGCATGTAAGAGAAGAACTGGCAAGGATTGACCGATCAATAGGTTGAGGGGGCGAACAGGGGGTGGCTTACAAGTGTGTATCCCCGTGGGCGCTACCATCCACCACTCCTGATCCTGTTGGTCCCGTCTTTAAATTATGACTCTGATAACAGACATAAACCTAAAAAGACATAACTTCGTATGACTCGGCCATTGTCAGTTATAAGAATAAACTGTGCCTTGCCTGCCAAGGATATTGAATGAACAATTATTTCAGAAGACTTTGCGTGTCTGGTTACCCTTTGATTCCAGAGAATCACTCATACCGCCCTACTAAAAGATTCTGAGTAGATTCTCGTTCATAACAAGGGGCGAAATATTTGCCCAGTCAAAAGTTCAAGGACATTGCCATCCTCAATCACAAGCTCAGGGGGAGTGACAGCTCAGAGAACCCTTTTGCAGCATCCATGAATGGGAATAGCAGTCAAATCTCATCACAGCTGTCTTAATGTAGAACGGAAGAGAAGAAAGGGCTTGCCAGATATGTGCTCGTAGGCACCACCATCCTCCACTTCCGCGCCAAATTTCGAAGTGTTGCCGATCCGCATAGATCCCTACTGGCTTCCATCCTTTATATATCGTATTTTTAGCAACCAGCTATGCCGAAATATGTATGGGTACCAACTCTTTCTTATAATATTCGACTCATCGATCGGTCGGTCGGTCGGTCGCGTGGTGTCGTTTCTCGATTCGTGGACGGGATCTGTGTCGGAAAACAGTTTGTCGGTTCGGAAGGGGGGATGGTCTGTTGAGCGAAAACGTTAGCATAGCGTTCGAAATGTTAATAAAGAGTCTATAAAAAGTTAGCACAGGTTTAAGATAGACAAGTCAAGCATAGCATCTATAAGAAGAGTCAACAATTGGCATCAAAGAAACTGATGGTCGACTTAGCTGGTTGCTCTATAGTCGGCCGGCGTAAGGGTGGTCTATGGGACAATAGAAAGTTAGCATGGTCATTTTCCTCAAAGGCAGATGGGGAAGACTTAGCGAAATAAAGGCTGGCAAAAAGTTGGCCGGGTGGGAGAGGGACGGCCTGATGAAAAACAAAAAGTTAGCATATATTCTGGACGACAGATGAGTTATGTCTATGTAATGTCAGTGTCATGTCTATCTATGTGAAAGAGAGATGACTTAGTGGGAAACGATTTGGTAAGAGGCCGAGTTAAGGGGGAGTGGTCTAGTAGAGAGGAGAGAAGTTAGCATATGCTCTGCAATTCAAATACAAACATTTGTAAAGAGTCAGCATGTTATCTCTGCAACAAGGCGCGACTCCATGGACGTAGCTGAATATTGCCTGGTGAAAGAGGTATAGCAGACACGCGAGTGAAGGAGGATGATCTGTAGGGCATCAGAAAGTTAGACTAAATTTGCATAAGAGAGTTGACTCTTTGTAAAGAATCGGCATGCTCTCTTGGATTAATAGCTGGAACAGGGTGGACTTAGCTGAATATGAAGCGGCAGGGACAGAGGAAGACGAAGACGGAAGAGCATGTGAGAAAGAGAAGGGTTAGTAAGGGTTTGTCAGGATGCACATACGGGTCTGTAAACAATTAGCATGTTAGTCTCCCATTAGGAGATTCACTGGGTTTACTTAGCTGGTCATAAGAGAGGGTAAGATGGAATGGCTGGATAGGCGTTGGGCGGCGGAAGGAGGGGAGCAGGAGAGGAGGCCTGCAAGAGATGAAAAGTTAGCATATGGTCATTGAAGAGCGTCATAAGCATCTATGTATTGTCAGCAATGTGTTATAGGCAGATCGAGAGATATGACTTAGCTGATATGATACGGCCGAAGCGAAACTGTGCCTACCACGAGTTAGTAAAAGTTTGGATATTCTAGGAGAGGGGGGAGACTTAGTCTTGTTTGTAACAGCTACGACACATGGAAGAAGGTGGGGAGGGAGATCTATGGAAGAAGAAGAGTCAGCATGGGCTCGAGAAGAGGATGGTAACCCTATAGAAGTCAGCAAGAGGTCCCAAACAAAAGGAAGCGAGTTTTAACTTAGCTTATCATAGTATGGCCAGAGCGAGAGGGAACCTACTACAAGTCAGTAACAGTTCTGTGAAGTTGTGTTGGCAGGGAGACTTAGTCTTGAAGAAATACCGTGGAGGAAGTGCACTAGGGTGGGATAGAAACCTATAAATGGAGAAATGAAAGCATGGGCTAGTAAAGAGATCAGGAATGCCTATAAAAAGTCAGTATGATGAGTCAAGTGAAGAGGAGTGGCCTGACTTAGCTGACAGTTCGACCGAAACATAAAACCTCCTGCTACTACTTAGTTACAGATTCAAGCCAATGGACTAGGAGACTTAGTTTTATATGAGGTAAAGGGAGGAAAGAGTCGGAACCTGTAAGAGAGATATAAGTTAGCATTAGTTTATCAAGATCAAAAGTGATCCTAGTAGAATTCAGCAGGAAGTCCTCGAAGAAGGGAGGGATGACTTAGCTGATCTTGATATAACTGAACAAGACAGAATCTTCGTGAAGTTAGTAATTGCAGGCGAAAATCCTAAGGTAGGGAGACTTAGTCTTGCGGAAGCATGCGAAGCAGGGGATAGGAGGCCGGCGAAGGAACATGTAGAAAAGAAAAGTCAGCATGTTCTCGATAAAGAGAAATCTATGATATATCTGCATATCATCCACCAATAACGATTGGTTTGACTTAGCTGATTTTGTAAAGTCCAACTGCCATAACGACCTATATGAAGTTAGCAAGTGCTTGTCGAGTTATAGAAGGAAAGAGACTTAGTTCTGCGTAGGTAGATCCTGTAGGTGCTAGGGCATTACGTCGAAGACACTAAAATGTCGAGGATGGGGGTCGAGTATGGGATCGGGCGTCGAGTTCGGGGTAGGAGATCGGGTAGAAAGGACGAGGCAGAGAGGGGGATCTGCGCAAAGGGAAAACGTTAGCATAAATCAGAACAAAAGAGAAGCCTATGAGAAGTCAGCAGATTGTCTTCCAGCAAGGCTAGGGTTCACTTAGCTGAACATTGTCGAGGAGAGCGAGAACTGAGGCTATGCAATGTTAGTGATGTTCGCTGAACTATTTGGATGGGAAGACTTAGTTCTGGACCGAGTGACCGGGCAAGGAGGTACGTAGTCGGCAGTATCGGAGGAGGGGGCGAAAGAGGGCGAAAGAGGAGATCTGGTAAAACATAGAAGTCAGCGTAGCTCCGTCAAATCGAGTGTTTATAAAACGTCAGCAGATCATCAAACATTAATATAAGTAGGAGGTGACTTAGCTGGATGCAATACCACCAGAAAGAAAAGGGTCTGTCTAAAGTCAGTAAGTGCTACTAAGAGTGAACTGGACAGGAGGACTTAAATCTATAAGCCTAAACGAGATTGTGGGCGAGGGTGGACGAGGTGGACGGAATGGGAGACCTGTGCAAATGTAGAGATACAAATCAGCATAGGCTCAAATTGGAACAAGAATCTATAAAAGAGTCAGCATACGGTCTCAGGGAAAGATTAAAGAGAGTTGGGGAGACTTAGCGAAAGGCAATAGGACCAGGATGATATGAGAGGCTTCTAGAGTCGGTGACTATTCGCGACAGTCCACAGACAGGGGAGACTTAGTTTGATAGAATGGCTTGCAAATGGAAATCGACTTGTCGAAACGGCGTGGAAGAAACCCGAAACTGTTATCGAAATATAAGTCAGCGTGGATTCTCAAACAAAGGGTGAACTGTGAAGAGTCAGCATGAAATTAGAAACTGAGGGATATGTCGACTCAGCGGAGACTACCGGAGCCAGGATGAGGGGAGAATCTATTCAGGGTCAGTGACAGTCGGCTAATAGAGATAGGTAGGGAGGACTTAGTTCTGTAAAAGGAGATAGGGGGGATTGGCGAGGTCGGCGGAGTGGAATCTGCTGGAGTATACGAGTCAGCATCGATACTCGAGACGTAGATATCTGTAAAGAGTCAACATATGGTCCAAGAAGCAGGGAGGGGGCACTTACCAAAAGTGACAAAAGTGGGATAACAAATGATCGAAGCAAAGTCAGTAGAAGCTCGTTAGCAGATATGGGTAGGATGACTTGGAACTGTAGAAGTAGATGCCGGTAACCTCTGCGTATAATCTACTACCTGTGACTTGACGATTCTGCGGAGAAAAGTAAAAGAAAAAGAGCCATTGAGATGGGGGAAGAAGGCATAGAACTTAGCAGTACTGGGTCCGCATGATCTGGGACGGCCGATACTCTTGTCTTGGGGGATGTCAGAAAGTATCTCATTTAAAGCAATGAGTGCGGTGCTTACTGATGATCCGATGGAATGAATGGAGCATTGCAAGGATCTCTGATGAGATCTCTTCAGTTCTCGACCGAGTTATCGTGCGGCGTCTTTTGTATATTCAGCCGTATTGTAGGACAGGATGAGGGACGTCGTGGAGGCCATGTTTTGGAGAAGGCGTTGTCGGATCGTACGAGGGCTGATAACAAGCAGTTGCCTCCTAGATACTAGGTTAAGTATGTCAAAAAGCGAGTTGAAGATCGGAAGTTGGAATAGAAGATGCAA
The DNA here is from genome assembly GCA_001050175.1 of Trichoderma parareesei. NCBI lineage: Eukaryota > Fungi > Ascomycota > Sordariomycetes > Hypocreales > Hypocreaceae > Trichoderma > Trichoderma parareesei. The sequence continues at coordinate 78,185 of LFMI01000616.1, read as the reverse complement.
GTCATGGCTGAAATGCCGTCACTACCACAAATAGTCAGGAAAGCACAAACCGAAAAGAATAGCGGCATATCAAGCGGTTATCTGCTGGAGCTAGAGATAAAAGGAGCAGCCGCTGACTGCGTCAAGGCCGAGTGGCAAAGGTAAGATAAAAGCAAACAAAGGTTTGCAGCTTTGTTCTAGTGATAGACAGCAAAGTTAGGTTCAGGTCACAGAGAGATAGTAACAGGAGACACTTAGCAGCAACGGAAGAAGTGGCAAAACAAAACAATGACGAACTGGTTAACAGTAAGAGTCTGTAAAGAGTTATTATTATTCTTTGCCATAGAAGTAAGAGTACTCAGCCGTAGAGGAGTAGGTAGAGGAAGACAGAGCGTAAGCGAAGGAGAGATCACTGACGAGCACCTGGTGAGCGTCATCTATAGAGAGAAGGGAAGGGAAACACCTAGCCACTTGAAATAATGATGGCTATTATGCGTCAATACTGCATTAATGGTAGGAGAACATCACCTCTGGGATAATGACAGGGCATCGTGTGCTCGCCTCAAGCTACAACAAAGAGGAGATAGCTGATGACCGAGGCTGGAGGATAGTGTTCCTATGAAGCTATCAAAGACAAAGGGACGGAGAGGCAAGGGACTTAGCAGAGAAGACAATCTTTGGGCAATTCCACAAGACGAGGAGATGGTCGATTCTTTTCTGTTGAGGAACAAGAAAGTCGATAGCAGGGAGCCTAAACCATCAGCAGCATTATCAGACTCCCCAGAGGAGAATACAAATCGAAGTAGTAGAGGAGGAAGAAGGTAAGGAGGGAAACGTAGCTGTAACAGTGCTTGGAGCTCAAAAAGGTGTGCGCAGATGCGGGAGGACTAGAAGTGCTTTGTTTTTGTTTTGGAGTGAGGAGGAAACTCGACGTGTGCGAGAAAGAGAAGCTGTGGGAATAAGGAAAACGTGCTCAGTGACCTCATAGGCCAGCTGCCTGGGACCAATGGCTTCTCACTGAGTCAGAATGTGAAGTGCTCGTCAAAGGACAAAAACTTCAGGAGGAAACTGGGTAGAAAGGGCTGTAAAGGGGGCAAAGGGGGGCCAAATTGCATGCATTTAATGTCCAAAGGATATACATCAACTTACAATAGAATCTGCATCTTTTTCTGCAATTCTCTAAGTTTAATAATGCCTATATGGAAGTGTTTTTATAATAGCTCTTAAGGAGGAGTCTGTCTCGAGGCGAGCGGGAGAAGTTGTTCCGCTTGCCGGTCCCCCTGAGTGGGAGCACGCAAGCCATTGTTTACCTACATTCACTGCGCTCACACCCATTGCTCACTTTGTTCCAGATATCTGTTTCCACTACCTTCTGAGAAAGTCAGTGCCTATTTTTCTATCCTCTTCACCAAGTTCCTGGACCACATCTTCCTTTCCTCACATCCTCAGCACCCTTCCTCTGCACCTCGTACCACATTCAATTTCATCGCAGGCATCATCAAACCAAAGTCTCAAACCACCTTGGTATGTTTACTTCAAGTCAAATGGTCTAGCAAATTTATTGATATCGATTCATAACAGTTCGCCTCGCTAAACCAACGATTACCCAGGAACTGGCTCGAGGTTATTCTCGTTGTCCTATTCTCATCACAAAGCACAAAGTACCCACCTCACAATCATCGACAAGGCGTATCATCGAAAGATACCAATTTATCTGTCTCAAACCTCTCTTCTTCGTCTCCGCAAACATTCATCCGTTCTGAGAAAGTGTTCCGTCTTCAGGAGCATCCCCAATCATCACCGATTTCTGTCATTGTCAAGAAGCAAACTTCCCTCACTCCCACGATGTCTGGTCATCAAGAGAAAGAGATGCCCATCTTCATTCCGACTTCCAATCCCCATATTCAAGAAGAAGAGACGTCTACTGTTGCAGAGAAGCACAATCGCCAAGACGACGAGATGTCAGTCGACTCTGTACCTCATGAGGAGAAAGCGTCCGTCACCGCCAGCAGCTCTCTCGATGCCAATATGGATAATGAAGAAGAGGCTGTTCCTTTCGATCAGATGGTTTTGGACGAAGACGAAGTGATCTCTGCCATTGCTTCGACATCTCCCAGCTTTGACCTTGCGTCTTTACTCCAATCCATCAGCTCTGTAGCGGAGACTGCTCTCGTCAACAACAGTCAACACCATGAGATTGACTTCTCGGATGATGAGACTGATTTCATGGAAGAGCTTCGGGAGCAACTGGCTAATGCTGGAGCTGGACCTGCTCAGCAGATTCATATCAACCATGAAGAAGTTGAAACCGAGCAGCAACTCACAGTCGCGGAGGCTCTCCTTCTCTCCGAGCTAGAGATTTCGACCAGCAACGGATTCCAAATGCTATCGATCATCGAGCATCTCATACAGTCTGTAACCGCTATTGAGCAAGGTGCTCCTCTCCTGCTGGAGATTGAGCACAACGTTGACACCTACGCCTTTGTCAAGCTGCGCAATGGCAAGAAGCAATCCGACGCTGATAACGATGACACTCCCGAGAAGATCACCCCTCACACGGCATGTGCCCGTTGTGGTTGCCAGCATGATCCCGCCATCAACGAGCCAGCCTTGACTCTCCTCACCTGTGATAACTGCAAAGCTGTCCAATACTGCAGTATCATGTGCCAGCACCGAGACTGGAAGGCTCACAGGAACATGTACTGCGTGAATCCCATCAACATCCCGGTGGATATCCTCGCAAAGCCTCACAAGGCACCCTTCCTCGTGACGACCATCGCCAACCCCTTCGCTCGTCTCTCCGAGGGCACCTGGCTGCACGACCGCCACCAGCAGGACGTGTACGTCCTCCTCATCGACTCCTTCCGGCTCCGAGAGTACGATGACTACACCTTTGGGGGCACGAGCAACGCCGACAGCGTCTACAGCGGTCGGCCGAGCTCGTGCCCTGCGTTCTGCCGCTTCCTCTACCAAGCGGAAGCCAAGGGCCTGATGCCCCCTTGGTGGACGGACCACACGCGTGTCGAGTGCCTGACCAAGGGCGCCGACCGGAGTGCCGACAACTGGCACGACCTGCACGCCATGGCCCGGGACATCGAGGTTGTGGTGGTGTACGAAGCTGCCATCATGGCGATGCAGCTTCGTATCTTTGCCGAGACGGTGCTGGGAAGCGGAGCCGCGGGGACGGATGGGCGGCTGATGCTGCAGCACATGGTGGTGATTGAGGAGGCGGCCCGAGACATTGCGGCCAAGGAGAAGGCGGCCCAGGAGGGGGCGAAGATGGCGGAGGACTAGATTTTTGGCAGTCTTTTCTTTTCTTTTCTTTTCTTTTTCTTTTTCTGTTTTTCCCTTCCTTTTCTTTTTCTTCTTCCTCTTCTTCTTCTTTATCACTAGCTATAAATATCTCCTTTTCTTTACTCACTTCCTCGGGTAGACACCTCTTCAGTGACGTGAAAGGATTATGCTTAGAGAATCGCCCATCTGCAAGCTTACCTAACTTACAGGAACGACTTTACTTCTTTTTCCAATATACTTTCACAACCGCGACGCTCGATGTTCATACTTGTCAACAAGGCAAAGCGACTGCCACATCCATCAAGAACCAGTCCTACGATAGCCTCCAAAGTCCTGTTAACGACCTGAGCTGACAAATCTACAACTTTGACCGGACGAGACCGGATCGCAGTCTTTCGTCAGCTAGTTCTCCTTGATATCTTCCGACCTCACCCGCGAAACTGCACAGTTATAACTGTTAACTCCTGCTGGATAGTTTCATTGAATCTCGTCCTCCTGGACATTGCTAAGACTGAGTCATGATTCAACTTCCAGTACTTCGAACGATCCGTGTTGTCTCCAGACCCAATAACGGGGGAATCCTGAAGAGAGCGAGAGAGCCTCAAAGAAACCATATGCTCAACGGCCGAGACAAAAAACAGGTCAGGGACCAATGTCAAGGCAGCAGAGACCGACCTATTTCCTAATCAAATACGAGAGGGCGAGCAAGATTCGAGGAAAGTCTATCATATGTGGACCCCAAGTAAAGCAAGAGCAGTATTTAAGCAAATGAGAGAAGTTCTTCTTCTGCTTCCCCGGCAAGTCGTCAGGCAGTATGAAGATGCTTATCAGAATTCTGAACGCAGTGTGTTCAGAAACTTTACTCTAATGATTATTAGAATGCAGTTTTGCGTCTGCTTACTGTCACTATTATCAGTTTGCTCTTTGGTGTCTCCTTTGCGAGCATTAAGTTATCCTCAAACGAGAAGTGTACCGGGCCTTTAGGCTTCTGGAGGAGCTGAGTATCTCTATGCTATCACTACTGGCCCCAATTAATGCAGGCTTCGACAACAGTTTCCAGTAATGGACAAGAATTTGTGGCATATATACCTGTGAGCATAAAGGGTGACACATCATATACAGTCTTTCTTTTGCCGAGGGGTCAAGGAGACAGAGGCTAACACTAAAATGCAGAACATTGGTCTCCTACACTGCGGAGTCATACATCGAAAGGTTCAGCATGACACACTTGCCGAAGCTGCCCAATCATGGACCGCTAATACACCAATCTTGTAAGTCAATATCAGCATATCTATCCAAAATCCACATGTGGTACCCCACAGATAATAAGTACAAGTATCATAGCTCTCCATAGATGCCTCCCAAGGAAGATCCCATCTCTTCCGATACGTGAGGTGGGCTGTGGACCGCGACTGAAAGAGGTTCGCGCTGGTGATCGAAGGAAATTTGCTGGATGAGACTCAGGTTTTTACCTTGCTACAGGGATTACAGTCAAAGACCGCCGGTATGGCATTAAACATGCGCTTTTGCATGTTGCCTCATTAGATGCCTGGCTCCCACATGCCCGCTCTGCAGACTATAAGTCCTTACATCCCGCTTCACAAGGCTCGTATCTTGCTATCTGGCCTCCCCAACGTGTATCTTTGTGGCACTCCTAGCTACGGCAGGATGGACAACCGCAGGGAGACTGTCAGGCAATGGATGTGCATCCCCCGTCGCTTGGAGAGAACCGGTTTCGTTGCCGGCGCCACTCCTCTGACCGACGCCAAGTGGAACATTGAACACCTCCTGGACCCTTATTCCAACATGCCCTTGTTCTGTGCCATCAAACGCGGTATTATTGCTTCTGCTTGAGATTTTGGTGTACGAAAGGGTCGGTAACAATTTGATGTAGCCATTTTTTCTATCAAATTGGACAATCGACGTCGAACTAGCCCACTGCCGAATACCCATAGAGAAAACGGGGGAATAAGCCAGCATCCGCGAGATCAAACCCACGAACGGACGGACGATCGAACGACAAGCAATACGCTAAGGGACTTGATATCATGGATGAGCTGGGAGATGTTAGTGCCCAGTAACGCTCTTGCAGCAGATGGGGCAACTAGGAAGCCAGAGTAGAAGGTAATCTCACATAGGTGTACCAAACTTCGAATAATCCATGTCGAGATGATGAGCATACGCACAGCTATAATGCCGGGCATTTGCGGGAAAGGATAGCACCAATCAGGTTGCAAAACATGTGATATGAGTCGATCGCTTGGAGGACATGTACATTTAGTATGTTCTCTCAGAAGCATGGGCTGTCCTATTGAAAGGCTGAACGACTAATAGGAATAGGCTGAGGCGGATAGATCGAATGTGTCCGCCTTGGTCTCAAGATTTAAAAGTCGTATAATACCAAACAATCAGGGTCAAGGTTTTGCACTTACATCCACAGTCTAGCCGTACTTCTACCAAATCTCCGACAGGCCTGCCTCTGTTACAGTACGTCGCCCGCGATATCCCGAGGTCATGCTTGTAAGAAGTAAGCTCACTTCGGCTAGCCTGGAGGAGCGATGAATGAGCAAGTAGAGCAAGGGACTTTGCGGCAAAAGTGCGCCATTTCCTTAGAAATCATTAACAAGACATGTCAAATATCTCATTGAGGTACGGGTGCGAAGAAATCCTTTGCTTGAATCGGCCGAGCACAGGATGTACCCGTGAATCTCGACTCTCAATAAACACGTCAAACGATGTCACTTGATCATACCAACATCTACGGCTTCTGTGAGACGATCATCCGGGTGCCGAAAGTCGATGAAGTTGTACAGCAGGAGGCAGCTTCGCAATAGATGCTTGAGAGCTACGTGGCCGCCAGACGTTGAGTTTTCCGGCCATGCTGTACGTTTCAAGAATATACCAGGCACAAATCTAGAAACATGATTGAACCGATTACCCCTGTCAGGGCTTCCGTACGCGTGTGTCCGTATTCTCCGTATAAGCCTTTTACGCGGGTTGCAACCGACTT
>LFMI01000616.1:29303-66611 GCA_001050175.1 Trichoderma parareesei | reverse complement strand
AGAGAGAGAGAGAGAGAGAGAGAGAGAGAGAGAGAGAGAGAAGCCCTACTGATAGATCATGACAGGCCTTTCAGAAAACATTTGGCGCTTCACCCCCGACCGATTCCATGCCGAGAACAACATCCACACGATCGATGAGCACTCGCGGGTGGATGGTCACATTGAGATGCTCAAGTTTTACTACGACTTTGTTCGCAACTTTGACGCCGCCAAGTTTTAGGCTATGGGGGAGATGCTTGTACATATCTTATAGATTGGATACATGATAAAGAAAGAAAGAAAGAAAGAAAGCAAAGAGGCCTCTGTGTCTTTCAGTAACTACTCCTTCCAAGGCCCAGACACAACGGGCAGTGCATGTGAATCTTGTCATTCACATCCCCTCATCATCAACCAGGCCCGGATACATATCAAAGACATTTCTTCTTCAACTCAAACGTCCTTCCCAAAACAAGGCTAAGGCGTAACATTACCCCGTGTCTCCCCGATCCTGTAGCTTCTTCCACTTCTGCTACCCCAAATTCCCCCACAAAGATCGAGGCACCCGGTACCCCATAACCCCCTATCCGGCTCATCGAAATAAGCCGAGGGTAAATCGGACGGTTCTGATTCGCTGCAAAAGCTGGGGAGTGATTCGGTTCCCCCACATGTTGCCGAAAAAACGCCCTTCTGGGGTTGTGTCTGAGCCGAAGCTGACTGAAGACGGATCCGATCCAAAGGAGAAAGAAATAATGAACATTTCTTTTTTTGACATTTGCAAAGCCGACTCTTGACGGCGTCCCTGCATATGCTGAATTTTCATCAACCAGGATCCTCTTCCTCTCTTGTGCTATAGTAGTGCCTATACCTGAGGCTTTGCAGTATTGAATCACACATCTCGATCCATTTCCCCAGATCACAAGCCTCCACACTCCGCATCATCAGCAGCCGCGGTGAACCAACACTTCCCCAAGCCACCAAACTTCTACTGTACACATCCTTTCCCCCCTCTCAATCACAACAACAAAACAGCACTCGCAGCCAAAGTGGGAGGCAGGCAGTCATGGGCTCTTCCAAATCCGAAGAAGAAACATCAGGCTCCGGCTCACCACTCTCGCGCACGCGGCTGCGCGCAAGCCACGCCTGCACCGTCTGCCGCATCCGCAAAGTGCGGTGCGATGTCGTCGTCACCGGCTTCCCGTGCACAAACTGCCGTCTGGACTCGGCCAATTGCAAGGTCATGCCGCGGAAGCGCAAGTGGTATGTTGCCGTTGAATGTGGAGCGGGTGCTTGTCATAGTCATTGTACCCGGCTGATTCTGTTGGTGACAGGGAGCAAAGGGTGAAGAGAGTGCTCGAGCAGGAGGAAAAGGAGCGCAGAGATCAATCACGGCAGCTCGTTGAAGAGAGAGCCAAGGCTTCCGTTCGATGCCACTCGGATGTGAAAGCGCACGCAGAGGTGAAGCCTGACCCTGCACGGCTTGCTGCCTCTTCCCTCTCGCCACCCATGACCGGCGCATCGACAATTCCCGTCTTCCAGCAGGACAGCTCAGACTCTCACTTCAAGACACCAAAACCCAACTTCATGTTCAGTGATGGCACCGTTGACCCAAGCAAGATCGAGGGGCATGCCGGCCATGACACCAGCGGCAATCTTTCTTGGGCGCCCGAATTCAACAGCCATTTCGTACCATACTCCAGCTACAACTTCATCGATGCCGGCTTCCTCAATCAGCTTAGCCATACTGATGTCTCGTACCTGGCAGAAAAGGGCTGCCTGACACTCCCTCCGGAGAAAGTCCTGGAAGAGTTCTTCCATCAGTATTTTGCACATATCCACCCCATCATCCCGCTCCTCAGCGAGGCGGAATTCTGGGCGGTCGACGCTCGCATTCCCTTGCTCTTGGTCCGGGCAATATTATTCATTGCATCTCCTGTAAGTCTATGGCAGCAGATGTGCCACCAATCCACTTATAGCTAACATGGTCCAAGTACGTATCAACGTCAACTGTACTCAGCCTTGGTTATAGCAGTGTACAAGCAGCTCACACTGAGCTATACACCATAGCAAAGGTCCGGCAGCTCATGAGTATCCCCTCACATGTCAGCTTCTAACATCTTCTGGGATAGACTCTGATGCAATTCGACATTCACCGAAACAACGTCGTCAACGCGCAAGTAGCCGTCATGCTAACCTACCACTCCCCCACAACGAGTGACACAACAAACACATACTGGATGGTCAACGCGATCCATTACGCTCGATGCGCCCGAGCAGACCAGTACCATACCCTCAGCGATGATAATCCACGGAAACCACACCTCAAACGGCTCTGGTGGGGCTGCATTCTGCGAGACAGGATTTTGTCCCTCAGCTTACGCCGCCCCTTGAACATTGGATGCGATGAGTTTGACTTCAGTCTCCCGGGCCTCAGTCTCGCAGACTTTGCGGACGAGATTGAAGTCTCTACGGTGTACGACCGGCCAACGAAGCAGATCCTGGCACACATGATGGCGGCGTTCTGCGAGCTCATCATTCCACTCAACAAGGCCCTCACCATACTCCATCCCGCAGCCGGGCCCAAGACGGTCACTCTGGAGACAGACATTCAGAAGGAAACAGATGCCTGCGTCGAGACTCTGCGGCTCTTGGATGTCTGGTACCAGAAGACGAGGGAGCGATTTGAGATTTCGACGCCGTCGATTGGCGTCCACAAGTCGTTGACAATGTTTACCAAGATGACTTTCATCTACTATTAGTAAGTTTGCCCTCAGTGTTCAGGGACAGGCAAATCGTTCGCTGACAACTATTGCAGCTCTGCGAGGGCGAGCTTGTGCTACCACATGATGCTCCTCTCCGTATCAAGTCCCAGCCACGCCTCCGATCAAAAGCACGATCTCCAAATACAAGCAGAAATGGACTCTGCCCTCAAAGGCATCACCGGAATTTTCATGCACCTAGCCCGTCTAGGTGTTGTCCAATACTTGCCGAATACATTGTAAACCTCCCCAAAAAGCATCTGCTCAACCCCCTTTATTCAGTATCGCTGACATATACCGTTCATCAGTGTCGCCCTCTCGGCCATTCCGCTCATCTGGCAAGTCCTCGACGCAAAGATCCTCAACACGGGCACCCTCGCCGCAGACAACAAGCGCGACCTCATGGTCTACACAAACGTCATGAACAAGTTCCGCAGCCTCCACGAAAACGCCGACAACGTCCTCAAGTTCATCAAGCAAATCATCGCACACATCCAAACCACCGAATCCGTCGACATGACGCAGCCAGACTCTCTCTCAGCGCCGCCATCAGAAACATACTTTCCACCAGAACTATTGTCGAGTTTTGCTCAGGGAGGTAAACCGCAGCAGCAGCAGCAGCAGCAGCAGCAAGAGACGGACAGCAAGAAGAGTAATATAGGCGGCTTCAATGGTCTCGCTGGAGGTAGTGGGCCGCAAAGCAAGTGGGCAAAGCTATTCGCGGGGAATCCAAGGACATATCTGAGGATTGCATTGACGATCCAGCATTCGCTCTCGAGTGGTCATTTCCCGTCAGAGGAAGACTTTCCCAAGGCATTGCAGATGGTCAATTTTGCTGAGGAGACGATGGATAACGGGATTGACCTTGGGTTGTACAAGTATTTGCAGCACATGGAGGACTTCTTGCTGTCCGCTTAGCACAACTGAGAGAATCAGAAAATCGCCAGACTGAGGTTTTCGCAGAGTAACTTTGTTAGTTATACCTGCTCGTATATATCTAACACCAAGCCGTATCCAAATACCCTATCTTGTGATGTCTTCTACGCTGTCTTCTATCCGCTCTTCAAAGAAGGAATCTATAGGGAAACACCCTCCCAAACTATAGTTGCGCCAGCACTACCCATTCAATCTTCCTATTTTGTCTGACCTCCAGACTCGATATCCTTCTTGGAGTATCCCATAGCCGTCAATGACTGTCCGTTAACCTCGACTGGTTTGGCAGCTATGTAGTCGTAAGCATGTTATCTCATCTCATTGAGTGCTCACCAGTGCTTACCGGAAAGGATGAAATAAATTCGCGCAGGCTTGTCTGTGTTGTTCGTCCACCCGTGTATCGTGCCGCGCTGAACACAGACGTCGCCTGGCTTCATGTGAATCTCCACATCGTCATCAAGGTGACTACAAGACAGTGTCAGACGAACAACGGTTCATCCAGGGCCCAAGCCCAGTGCTAGCAGCGGACATGGACTGCTTTCAGACGTGCAACATACCAAATCACTTCTCCACTGAACAAGATTCCAAAATCCAACGACTCCGTTCGATGGAACAGCATCTATCAAACATCGTCAGCACCAACACCAGCACCAGCACCAGCACCATACAATCTTGGAAAAACACCCCCCTCACATCGACCCCGCCTCAGAAACGGACTCGATGCAGAAGGGCCATAAAGAAAAAGAAACTCCATAAAACGTACCCCTGCCTTCTCCACATTCGGCGGAATGTCAACAACCCGGAGGACGACGCCCTTGCCATTCGCCAGGTCCTTGGTCCGGACCTTTGTCGGGTCGACCCATTCGTCATTGGACGCCGGGAACTCGTGCGTCTCGTACAGCACGGCGAAGTTGGCGCCCAGCGGAGTCGGCACGCAGGGCACCGTGCCGTCGGCCACGACGACGGCCTTGCCCTGCTCGTTGTGGCCGGTGACGATTCGTCTGGGGTCGGGGAACCAGGCAGTCATGGTGAGGTGCGTTTGATGTCGAATTGGATGAGCTGTGGACTTGGTGAAAGGCTGCGTAGTAGTATAATTGTATTCAAAAGAAGGAGGTTAACCGGAGAGATGGACAGGTAAAGTAGGTAAACAAGGACAGGAACAAGAAACACAACTCAAGGAGAAGCTTTTTTATTTGATTGCCGATAATACCTACGTATCAATGACTGAGATCGAGTGTCGCTGCATCCGGTGAAATAGTTATACTGCAAATCACATGACGTCCAAGACAGCCAACGTGTCACTTCCACTACCCTTTCCATCATGCGGTGTAGCTGCAGAAAAACAAAACTGCTGGCATTGCCGGCGCTGCCAATCGCCTGTTATGCGCAAAGCGGTGGTACTCCGGGGGAAGACGCAAACTACCTTACCTTACCTTACCTTACCTTACCAAAAGGAGCCCAACAAGACCACAAAGGGAAGGGGGCAAATGCAAGGCTTGGAGTTGAGCATGTAATATGTACAAGTATGTACGTATGTGCCTGATGAAGAATGCGAAAATCGTCCATTCAGATTCGACATGCAGCCCTCAATCCCACGCTCTCAATTGTTGAGGGTTTTCTTGATGGCCTTCCAGCTTAGAGACCTTCATGCACGCTTCTATCATGCGGGGGACATGTTGGGAGCGGCAAACGTGTATGAGAAGGGATTGACGGCATGGACTAGCACAAAAGAAGATGAAACTTGCGCCTATCTAAATGATGTAACGCAACGATAGGGCAGAGCCAATGAATGCGAGATATCAATCGATGTCGTGTTACATCTTGACGTTGCAATACATAATGTGCTGAAGCAGCTGGGCATTCTGTTTCGAGGCACTTGTAACGCGATCCGCCCCAACAAACTCGTGTGATGCAGGCGTTGACTTTGAACTGGTTATGTGTTATGTATATGTGTAGAAGCATCTGTAAGATATGTCGCCAATTGAAGGGCAATCGCCTTAAGACGACGAATTGCAGCACCGAGTTGTTCATGTTGGCTGCCTTTCCTTCCTTCTCTCCCCCGTCAGCACTTGTCACCCCAACTCACAAGCTACGAAGTCCGCCAGTCTTCTATCCAGGGCATCAGATGAAGAAAACAGCAAAAGATCGTAATGCTCTTCAAGAGCCGTGGAGAGCATCCGACTTGCTGTACAAGTAAGCACCACCACCAAGCTTCAAAGCACACTATTCTTATGCTTTTTTCCTCGCATCAGCCACGCCCTACCAAGAAGCCACATGCAACATCCGTCATCACGAAGCCTCGCCTGAGATGTGTATATGAGCTGCATGCATGTAAAAATCATCTCGACTCTATGTTCCTCTCTTCATACCTACTTCAAGTGCACCTCTGCCAGGGTCCTTTGCATCCGCGGTTGAGCACAAACCAAGGGCACATCCCAAGCAGATTGGATTAAGCCTAAACGCCTTCAACATCATGCCAGCCATTGTCAAGCCGACGGAATCATTTAAAGCCGCACAACCAGAGATCCCAAGGATGTTCCTATTGTCGTCCGCCCCTATCTCGCACTTGGCCTCTAATTCTGCGTTGGAATCGATCTTGGACACTTTAGGTAGTCAAGGCTGTCAGCATCATCCGCCAATACCAAAGACGGTAATCAAGGCTGTCATCAACACTCTCCGTGTCCAATACCCATGTCCAACTATCATCATGCAATCACCGCAAAAGCAGAGGCGCAGTTTGAGACTTTGAAAGGAGTTGTAAGTCAAACGCTTTCAAAAGACTGATACAGTCAAATGGAGACTTGTATCTATAACTGCTCTGCGGCTCGTAGGCTAGCTGACAGCAACATAGAACATGCAACATCGTGCCGTTTTGTCTTGGTGATTCCGTCACAACGAATCCATCATTTTCCTTACAACAGCTCCCCACACCATGAAACCCAATAGACGTAGGCCATGAAATATTATAGTTTAGATATCTCTGCCGCCTCACAACCGGAGACTATTCATCCGCCAGCTTGGAGTATTCAGTCTTCATTGCCGATCAAGTGGGGTAGCCAGCACCCCCGGAGATGCCTCACGGTCCGCAACAGCAGCCTTGCAAGTCCCTCAAGTCCGCAGACAGTTAACCCCGGGGCAGCTGAACACTATCATCCAGAGTTATTTGGCATCAGAAGTGACCCTACGCAGACGTTGCTACAACCGCCAGAGAGACAAATCATGACCAAGAGTCAAAAACGCATTAGGAATTACCATCACGATGCCAGACAAACTGAGCCCTCAATTACACCACCTCGGACAAGCTAAGCTTCAGAACCAACTTGTGATCAGGCGATGAGTGTCGTCCCGGATTAAATTCAAATCACATGTCACCGCTGTATTGCATGGGTGCCATCCATGCACTTCCTAGTTGAAGAAGCTGTCAAGAAATCCGCCGCGAAAACGACGAGTGGAGTTCTCTGTTGCAACACTTCATTAAAAAAACCACCTAAACCGATCAATAGCGCAGCTGTGAGGTCGCATATAAAGACCAAGCTCACAGCCGCCTTCACCTCTTCTCCAATTCATCAGACTTTGCAATTGGGTGTCAGTGAAGAATTGACTGTCTTGCTGAGCATCTTGCACCACCACCCACCACACACACAGCATCGCCATACCTGCCTATCACTGACCTCATCCTCACACGATCATCATGGGCCAGTACATGAGCAACGTCATATCCCAAAACTGGCCTCCAAAGCCTACCTTTACCGAAAAGGAACTGGGCGACATCTCCGGAAAGGTCAGTTCACCCCACAGCAGCAAATAGCAAATATCTCGGATCCTCATACTGACTGACACATCTTTCCCAAAAAAAAAACAGGTCGTCATTGTCACTGGCGGATACTCAGGCGTAGGCTACCAGCTCTCCAAGATCCTCTACGCCGCAAACGCAACCGTGTACATTGCCGGCCGCCGCGAGCAACTCGGGTTGGACGCGATCAAGGCCATCAAGGCGGCTCATCCCGACTCCAAGGGACGGCTCGAGTTCCTGCAGCTCGACTTGGCCGACTTGTCCACCATCAAAGCCAGCGCAGAGGCGTTCCTCGCCAAGGAGAGCAGACTCGATGTCCTCTGGAACAATGCAGGAGTCATGAGTGTGCCCAAGGGCGACTCTGGTCTCACGAAGCAGGTTGGTCCCCTCTGCGCGCGCCACTCATTGAGGTAATGTCGAGATGGTCTAACATTGTATTGTTTAGGGCCACGAATCAATGGTCGGAGTCAATTGTCTTGGCCCCTTCCTCTTCACAAAGCTCCTCCACCCTCTTCTTGAATCAACAGCCAAGACTTCACCGCCGGGAAGTGTCCGCGTCGTCTGGCTGGGATCCATCATGATACAGCTGATGGCGCCCAAGTATGGCATGGACGTTGACAACTTCGGCTTCAAGAAGAACAAGCCCATGCTCACCACTCGATACTCAATCAGCAAGGCTGGCAACCTGTTTATCGGTAGCGAGTGGGCCAAGAAGGATGCCAAGAACGGAATCTTGCATCTGGTACGTTGAGCACCCAGTCATCCCCATCTGCAAGCATCCTACCTAGCCTTGCTGACCAGTCTCTCGCTGCACAGACTGTGAATCCCGGCAATCTCAGGACACCTCTCCAGCGCGGCATGTCCGTGTTTGAGAAATATGCAATCGTAAGTCATTTCATATCACAAAAAGACTCAACATAACTATGGCTCGGCATGCTCACTCCGACCCCAGACTTGGCTTCTCCACGAACCCATCTACGGTGCCTACTCAGAACTATTCGCGGGCCTGTCGCCAGACGTCAGACCCGAGGACAGCGGGCGATTCATCATTCCCTGGGGCCGGTTCGGCACGACACGCCCAGACATTGACGCAGGAGGCTTGGTTTCCCAGAATGGAGAGCCCTCGAGGGCGGCCAAGTTCTTCGAGTACTGCGAGGAGCAGACAAAGGCTTACGCGTAAGTGTTTGGCTCCCATCTCGATCAGAGATGGTGTAATGTCGTGTCCTTGTGGCTTGGTATTCTTTGAGAAAAGGGAGGTTTGCAATTGGCAGGTCAGTGTTGTTGTAATGTTATATTCTTTGAAGATCACTTAGCGTCATCATCTTTCTTTGTAGCACAAATAGAAACATTCTAATACTATATGACGTTGAAGGGCGTGAAGCATCCGAGACCGTGACTTATCATGAAACCAAAACGTTTCCACAGCTTTGCGCAATCTGTGTTGAAAATGCCCAACTGCCATCTATCGATAGCAGCCCAGGTGCCTGTCAAAGCAAGGGAGCAGGAAAAAAAAAGAAATCCTTGCCCCTGACGATCATTTGCGTCCACCAAATTGATTCAGTGCACCAATTGCATCGGCAGATCCTGATCTCGCTACATGATTGATATGTCGTGGGACTGGCTGAGCCATGAGGGGGGTGGTTACGCATGCGAGCAGGACGACTGAGACAAGAAAGCTTGACTGCGAAGCACGTTGTCAAAGGAGGGCGACACAGGCAAACAGGGTTGCGAACGACGAGCGGGTCAAATTAGACAAGATCGCCGGCAGCTCCCACAGTCAGACAGGTTTCAGCAACTGTTGCAGATGCTGTATCAACCAAGGTTCACATATTCTCCTTGATAGATTCAAGACAAAGATCTGAAGTTGGTGACTGGAGGCGAGCAGATAGGATCTGTGCTGTGTAACGTGTGTGTGCCGCGGCATGGCTCAGCAGGGCTGAGGGCCGTTGGACGGCCGTTGATACCGCGTTCGTACAAGGTCCTTGGCATGCAGGCACGGTAGATGCAGATGCAGAGTCATGCAATCACCGATTCGCCACAGGAGTCATCTCGGATCAGACAATTCAGGAACGGACGGAGAAGGTTTGTGCCAGACAGCGTTTCCAGGCCTGCCGGCGACTGCCACCGGGCCCTGACATGAATCGTATTACAGCTGCGCTCCGTTGGGGAGCATCCTCAGGTCCACGAGTTCCTCACCACCTCTTGCGTGTATCAATACGAGCTTCCAGTAGCTCTAGCTCTAGGTAGGTAGTGGAGGGACGGGCAAATCATGGAGATATCTATTAATATCAACGATTGGATCCGCAGCCGTTCAGGAGCGTGACAGACAAGATTTTTATGGTGTGCCTTGGAAGTGGACTGGCCAGCCGCCAACGGACGTGGGCCTCGTTGGTGGTGGGTTCCGTGATGTGCTTCGTGCTTGGGGCTAAGCTTTCCGGGCTCGGTCCGTCCAGGGCCCCCCTGAAGAGAGCTCGGACAGGGATGGAGCGGGCCAAGGAGCCGGGAGCTGTTTTATCTGAGCTTGGTTGCTTGTTTTCGGACTCATGCAAGAAGCCGTTTGTTGGGCATCAATCAAGATACGACGGCTGAGTGGTGGTGTTTCGAATCGGCGGAAACCATCTCAACTGCCGGCGTAGCCAGTCGTACCTCAGGCTGACCGGTCGGTCGTCCAGTGCCAGGGATCGGTGAGAGCGACGCATAATGTTGCATGATGTATGTACGAAGCAGGAAGCTCCTGATAATGTACGATACGAGTGTTAGTCTAGTAGTATCATCTGAGCTGACAGGCACAGATAAGCTCCTGGGCACCATCCGATAGGTTCGGCCACGACTCAAGATGCCCGGCAGAAGCATTCGAGAAGCTATCTGGACAGCGCGAGGCTTGATTGGCGTATTTGTCCAAGGCAGATGCTGGCGTTCCATGTGGCGACCCTTGCTGGATCCCTAGCAGCCTCTTATCGAGGCTAATGATAGTACATACGTGGCGAGCACTAGAGCGGACGAGACGGAATCTTCAAGCCAAGCCGGTCAAATGTAGGTGCCTGACAGGGCGGCTTGCATTATCCAGAGGGGAAAAAGGAAGAAAAAAAAGTGGTGCAGATGGCGCAAACAGGAGATACGATAGTTGCAGTGCAGCGGTATCATCGCCACCGAGCCGAGCGGGCGTTTGCCGTGCCATGCCGCCAGATACACCGACCGTATAAGCCGGCCGTATGGACGCTGATGGAAAAACACGCAACTGGTGACTGAAACCTCGGCGGACAACAAGATACGAAGAACGACGTGACGTGTAGATCGAGCCCGATGGAAGCCCGCCTGGTGTCAAGATGACATATGTGGTTCACCGATAGATGTAAGAGGCTGGTGAAGCGATTCGCGGCTAACAAGCACCGTCTCAAGCCCCGGAGCATTGCTGGAGAAATGCGATTCGTCGGGCGAATCTGCACGTGCGATAAGCCCACGCGGCCAAGCCCAAACAGGCAAGCCGAGCCCTGCCTGGCCAGCCGCATCTTGGCCAGCAGAACCGCTTTTCCGCTCCACCTGCAAAACTTCTCTCCATCACGCCCGTCCTCTCGACCCGCCCTTGGTGTCCTGTTCGCTTCGTGTTATTGCTGCTATTTGCCATCTTATGCCCTTCTATGCGCCCGAATCGCCGGCCATGCCGCCCAGACTACCGATTGCACTAAGAGCTCGGCACGTTGGCTGCCAAAGTACAGTACGACCTTCCAAGGCAAGGCGAGCCGGGATGGGCTGGGCCTGGCTGACCGAGAGGAGAGACTATCAAGTCATGGCAAGTCATGGCAAGCAAACGGTGGCAAGCATACCTGGTACTGTACAGTACCTACCTAGGCGGGACTCAGTTGACAAAAGAGGCCGATCAGCAGATGCACTTGTCACCGTTGTTGTTGATCACGGAAGCCAACTGGATCTTGCC
The DNA here is from genome assembly GCA_001050175.1 of Trichoderma parareesei. NCBI lineage: Eukaryota > Fungi > Ascomycota > Sordariomycetes > Hypocreales > Hypocreaceae > Trichoderma > Trichoderma parareesei. The sequence continues at coordinate 55,216 of LFMI01000616.1, read as the reverse complement.
GTAGACCAGCCGATCACGTCAAAGGCAAACGATGGCGGGCAGGCTGGATGGAGCAGAAACGATGGCGAGCATATGTAGCTCGTACATACAGCAAAGCAACGCACACGGCATGGAGACGGAGACGATGGAGCACGGCGGAAGGGTCAAGGAAGGGCCAAGGGGCAAGCGAAAACCGGGGATGGAGGAGAAGTGGCTTCCGCCCATGTTCCTGACTCTGCAAGCCGCTTTGCTCATTTTTCACACACCCCCTCGCCTCGCCTGCCATTCTTTTCACCTCCGGCATGCTGCTCGACGTTGGATTCCTCCTCCTCGGCAATCCCCCCACCCTCCGTCTCGCCATCGTGGCTGTAATTGCAAATCTAACTGGGTCCGGGACCCAGACAAGCTTTTTCTGCTGGCTGACACGATACCCAACCGGTATCAAGGATCACCACGCCTAAGGGGGGGGAGACACACATTCCAGACCTGCCAGAGATCCGGACGCTCATTACTCATCTTCCATTTTCTTCTATCGTTTATTATCTACGCGTGCTCATGCATCCGCGGTAGCCTGTCTCTTTTCTTTCCAAGACTACTATGCTCCCTCGTCTCCCTTCTTCTGGCTCGAAAGCCCCTCCGTAAACCCTGAGACAGGTCTCAGAGCCGACCGCACTGGCAGTTCGGCACCCCACAACAATGTCAACAGATCCCAAAGGATACGCAGATGTCTACGATATTCCTACGCCGCTCCGCAAGGGTAAGAAGAGGGTCGGATGGAGAGAAGATGGCTCGGGACCGCTGTCGGAGAGGTCATCAGCAAATCTCTCAGCTGCCCCGGCCGGCAGAGCGGCTGTCTCTCCCAGCAGCGGCGACTTGCTCATGACGGATGCGCCTTCATATTTTGAACACTCACCTCTGGCATCGCCCATCCCCATCCCGCGAGACACTCCCCCCGGAGCCCCAGATGCCCAGGAATTGAGACTCGCCTTAAACAAGGTGCTGCTGACCGAGGAGGAGCAACAGCCGCTCCAGCGTTCGCACACGTCACCGGCAGCCACGCCGAGCACTGGAGAAGCTTCTTCTACCGCCCCTACGGCTCCAAGGTTGCCCAGGCCCGTCCTGAGGCGCAACACCAGCTACAACGCCCAGGAACAGGAGGAAGCCGACCAGGCGGAGAAGCTTGCCACGGAGCGGCAGCTTCGATCCATGACCGACGCACGGCAGCGCGCCAACCTGTTGGCCGTGTCGGTGGGCGCCCTCTACTCGCAGTCTGCCCCGGGCTCGAGACGCAACTCGTTCGAGCGTGAGCGGTCATTCCAGCAAGTCTCAGACGATCGTGATCCAGACCTGGATGACGCTGTAGTGCTCTCTCCCAGTACGAGCACTACCCCTATTATCAAGGAACCCACCACGACCAGCGCGCACACCACCACTCATCGCACCCCCCATAGCTCCCGTCTATACCAGCCGTACCGGCCATCTGAAAAGCATGAGGAACGTGAGGAGGATGAGGAGCAGCACGACGGAGCGCAGAGGCTCAGCAACTCCCATGCTAAAAACCACCTGTTCCACCCGCATCACTCGCCGACGTCCGGACGCACAACTCCCGTGACAATGCAAAACTACGTCCAAGACTACGTTCCCAGGCCCGTCTCGTATCGTGGAGGTATCCTCTCTCAGCTGCTCAAGCTTCATATGCACAATGAGAACGGGGCCGACCACGGCCCAAATAGCAGCGGCTTCACCACTCCTACCACTGCGCCATCGACGCCCATGATGTCCCCGAATCCCTCGCCTCCGTCTTCGAGACGCCCTTCCACCGTCAGCACCGTCCGCTCGCGCTCATCCAGCCGGCTGCGGGGCTACCACAAGTCTCGCGGCTCCACCTCGTCGATTGCCCTGTCCGAGCTGCTCAAGTCGTCGTCCATGTTTGCCGCCCCAGGATCCACGGAGATTTCTGACCGTCTGCTGGAGAAGATGAAGAAGTCCAAGTCGGCAAGGCCAAAGAAGGAAGACGTTCGAATCAAGGTTCACATTGCCGGCATCATCTCACGCCACAGGTACTTGCTGAAGCTATGCCGTGCCCTCATGATGTATGGCGCCCCGACCCACCGCCTCGAGGAGTACATGACAATGTCGTCCCGGGTTCTCGAGATCGAGGGCCAGTTTCTGTACATTCCCTCCTGCATGATCATCAGCTTCGACGACAGCACGACCCATACGGCGGAAGTCAAGATTGTCCGGGAACCCCAGGGGATTGACCTCGGCCGCTTGCGAGACGTCCACAATGTCTACAAGGATGTCGTCCATGACAAGATTGGCGTGGAGGAAGCAACCCGCCGTCTCGACGAGGTCATGAAACGAGGTCCCAAGTTCAAGACCTGGTTCCGTGTCTTCATGTACGGCCTTGCCTCCGTCTGCGTTGCGCCTTTTGCCTTTGAGGGCCGCTTCATCGATCTGCCCATTGCCTTTATCCTGGGCTGCCTGGTTGGCCTCCTCCAGCTGGTCCTCGCTCCGAGCAATCCGCTTTACTCTCACGTCTTTGAGGTTTCCGCCGCCGTGGTCACGACCTTTTTGGCTCGCGCCTTTGGATCCATTCAGGGCGGAAAGCTGTTTTGCTTTAGCGCTCTGGCCCAGAGCAGCATTGCCCTGATTCTCCCCGGTTACATGGTGCTCTGTGGATCTCTCGAGCTCCAAAGCCACAACATCGTCGCCGGTAGCGTCCGCATGGTGCATGCGGTCATCTACACCCTCTTCCTGGGCTACGGCATCACCATTGGAGCTTCCTTGTACGGCATGCTGGACGCGAACGCGGCGAGTGCGACACACTGCGAAAACCCGCTCAGCGACAACCGCGGATGGAATTTCCTCTTTGTTCCGGGCTTCACGCTGTGCCTCTGCATTATCAATCAGGCCAAGTGGAAGCAAACGCCGGTCATGACCCTCATGTCCATTGCGGGCTTTTGCGTCAACAGCTACTCGAGCACATTCTTCGAGAGCAATAGCCAGATCTCTAACATGCTGGGCGCCCTCACTATTGGTCTCTTGGCCAATCTGTACTCAAGACTTGGCCGACACGTGCAGAACGCCTGTCTGGACCTTGTCGAGTGGTGGCAAGCGCGAATTCAGACGAGGTTCTCTAAGAAAAAGTCGCCGATGCCTCCGTTGCCCGACGTGGAGTCCAGTGCAGGGCCTCCTCCGGAAGAGCCAGAGCGAAAGCCCAGGAAAGTGGGCTACAGCCTGGCCGCCGCTGCCATGCTCCCGGCCATCTTTGTCCAAGTGCCCTCTGGCTTGGCAGCCAGCGGTTCGCTGCTGGCTGGTGTCAACTCGGCCAATCTGCTCAACAACAGTACGGGACACACCTCCAATAACCAGGTCGACGGCACCGCCTTTACGGTCTTGTTGAGCGTCATCCAGGTGGCAATCGGCATTAGCGTAGGCCTGTTCATGAGCGCCCTGATTGTGTATCCTGTGGGCAAGAGGAGGAGCGGCTTGTTCAGCTTCTGATGCAGCACGCGAGGTTTACAAGTGTCTCAATTCTTTTCTTCCTTTCTGTTTCTTCTACCTTTTCTCTTTACTACTTTCTTCAGCGTTGGCGCGCAGTATCCTCGTCATTTTTTTCTCTTTTGTTTTCATGGAGTTCTCTGATTTGGGGTTCACACAACGCTCATGCTATAGAGGCCAGGGATTTCGGGGGGGAGTGCTACGAATACTCTTCACAGAATGCGGCTTCCCATACAGCGATGCGGGCATCCATACAACAGAGCAAGCGGTCCTTATTTCACTTTGTTTTACTTTCATTGGCTTTTGACAAGTTATTTAGCGTGTTTGGTCTTTTCCTTGATGGGAGTTGTCGGGGTGTTTTCTTTGTCGCATACGAGCAGGTGTTTCGGGCCATTACAGCAGATTTTGACAGAAGAACATACATAGAATAGATACGGAGTAGCTTTTCTACATTGACATACTTTATTCGTCATCACCACATGAGTATACCACAAGTTGGCAGACGCTTCACAAGATTACTGAAACCTGAGACTGTGCCGTGATATAATGCAGGTCACTCTCCTCTCACGAGAGTACATAGGGTCTTGACTTGTCTGTCATTCGCTCTTGTGCGATCCCTGATTGTTCCCGCCACCACGGCTTATCGTACGCCCCCTCCTTACCGGCATACTACATAAGTCCCAAGGGAGAGCGGTTGGAATGAAGGGACTGAAACGGTCCTCACAGCCACGTGTTTCCAAAGGTCAGCTGGGTCTGAAGCAGATATCTTTTGAGTTGAGAGTGTGAAATGACGCCTGGGGAGGGAATGAATGTATGAGGTTGGGATGTGCAATATGCGGGGGAGAGACATGTGACGGTCCTGGGGGGGAGGGTATAAATGCCTGGAGATGAAAGGGGTTTGTGTTTCTCTGGTCTATCAGCAAGACGAGAAGGCATTCTTACGAGAGAGTGTACCTATAGATGCGAGAATATGTATATAGATGTATAGACGATTACTTATTGTAGGATATACGGGCTTATGGAGCAGTGTTGTTATGATGTAGAGAGCATAGAGCATATTTGGCTTGAACGACATTTACTGAAAGTATCATCAGACATTTCGAAGCACCATATCTGAAACTGTCGAAACATCACACCGACTGGCATGTGTCAGTCCTTTTTCATCATCTTTTTTTTCCCCAAACTTCACCAAGAATCTAATCATCAGGGTCCCCTCCACCCCGTCAAGGGGTGTTTGCTGTCTTACTTTACGGGGAAGCAAGGGATCATCATATGTTATGTATGTCTGTACCCAAGAAGGTGTGATGCGGTGGAGATGGCAAAAGCAAGACAAGCACGAATTACGTTTATGTTCGTGTCTTGTTGGTATGAGGGGGCAAAGTGAATCTGTGATCGTGTGACGTTTTGGGGTGTTGAGAAAGTGTGTGTTTGTTATACGAGGCGTTGTGGCTTCTGGGTGTCATAGGGGCTTGATTGTGATTGATGGATGGATGGTGGCTAAGATGATTTTGTGATTGGGGCGGAACATGTGTTGTGAATAGTAAGGTACTAGTAGAGGATTCTCATGGAAGTGAGGGTGCTCCAAGTGCTGGGCGTGGAAGAGAGATGTGGTCTGCACGGATCTGTCTCTCCTGGCGTCTCTCGTGAAGCTTCTTTGTGGTCATTCTCTTGTCTTGACTGTGTCACAATACACATCACCGTATCCATCCATTGACTCTATGCCTCTTTGTCGCAATGATGTCAGGCTGAGGCTCATCTGATAGCGATAGTTGATCAAGACACTCAGCGCTATCATCCTCTCAATTGTTTGCGAGTTGCGGCTGGGCTTTTGCAGGTTTACATCTTGGACATGCCTAGGCAACTTCTTTAGCGTTGTAGTTCGTCGTGCAAAATGATCAGTGAATGCTGCTGCTGAACAGATTACCACCACTCGAAGTCACGACAACACAAGTGGCCTATCTTATACTACATTTCAAGAAATGGAAAGAGGTGGATGGCATTCTTGAACTTATTCTCTTGATTCTGCTTTTCATGGGGTTCGTGATTCTATCGTTTTTGATGGTTCTGCCTTACCCTGCAAAAAGACGTCAAAACGCCGCCTGGAGGACCAAGCGACTCCCCCCGGCTGGCCCGTACATAGCTCAGGGCTTGAAACCAACCGATCCCCATCAACACAAGACATTATTCTCATAGCCCAATGCCTAACACTAATCAATATTGATCAAATTCAGCTGCTATCTGCTCTTTTCAAGCCGTAGTGTGGCCTTGATGCAGTCTGGAAGGGTAGAGGTAAATAAGGCACACTTTTGGGTCTTATTCCCGTCAAAGTCATCGGCCAAATGGTCTAGTGGTATGATTCTTGCTTTGGGTTCCCAACTCAACTGCAAGAGGTCCCGTGTTCAATCCACGGTTTGGCCCAAGCATTGTCTTTTTGCCTTTCACGTCCATTATCTCACGATCCTCTTCTATTTTTTGCTCAAGAGTTGTACTGAATACGGATGCTTCTTGGAATTGCCTCTTCAAACAGCTGCCATCTGCAAGGTATCCAATATTTGAATGTCGTCTATGGATCGCTGTATTAGCTCTTGTTTGCCTTGCTGTCAGCATGGCCACATACGTGCATCAAGACCTGCAAATATCATCTCGAATTCATCATCAAGCAGTCCAACTGATCTAATCCAACACTCGCAACATATCATACGCCTTGTGCGAAACCGCCTTCTTCAGCACCGCCAACGGATCTGTCTTGCCCTTCTTTGCCTCCCCAGGCGCAGCAACCTCCACCATATCCCCCTCCACAACCTCGCCCCCATCACCGTCCTCCTCCTCAGCCTCGTCAAACATGCCATTGTCCATAAACACCTTCAGCATCCCCTGCGAATAGCCGCTCACCAACGCCGTTCCCTTCTCTCCCGCAAGCACCGGCTTCGGAGCAACCTCATCCCCCTGCCCTCGTCCACCACCACCACCACCGCCATAGCCCGCCCTCCCGCCGGCCAGGTTCCAAAACACCAGCTCTGGCATCTCGTACCCGTGCTCCTCGTACTTCGCCTTGATCCTCTCGTACGAAGAAGCCCACGTTACCTTGTCTTTATCCCCATGATGCCCACAATAACCCCGCTCCGCCTCATCAAACTGCATATCGCTAAACACAAACACCCGCTTCAGCATCTCCTCCCTCCTGAGCCCCTTTTCCACCGCCGTCGGAAGAATCAAGTCCTCAAAGACGGCCACGAAATTTGTATTCATGGCCCAGTTCGCACCCATCATGTTCCGGATCTTGTCGCCCAGCGACAGCCTCGCATCAATGGCCTGCATCTGCGGCCGCGAAGAAAACGTGATGAAGTGCCCCCCAAACGGCGGCTCCGTCACCTCCGCCACGAGGAGCGACAACCCGACCGCAGAATGCATCGGCGTCGTGCCGTCCTTGAAGACTGGGCCCGTCATGCTGCCGGAGACGTCACAGACTGCGATACACGACGACAGGGTGCCCGAGTCCTTGATCCGCTGGACGAGAGTCTTCCACTGGCTGTCGACGACCTTGGCCTCGATTTCCCTGACCTTGGCGTCGATGATCTGCTGCGGGCGGAGACTTGCCAGGATTGATGCCGAAGGGATGTGCTCCGATGCGCTGCGCACCATGGTCGAAGGCATGAGGACGGCGCCCGAGATCTTGGCCTTTCCTTCGGCGACCTTGCCGAGATAGTCTTCAAAGCGATCGAAATCCTTCTGGATGAACAGCTTGGTGTAGTTCTTCATCGCAATGGACGGCACGCGGTCGTACTTGATCTTGTCAAACGTCTGAGCACTGATATCCCGCTCGACAACCTCGAGGTACTTCCTCAGCGCGGACACGTCCTTGCGGTACTGCTCCCGCGCATACCGGAGATAGACCTCCCTGCTGACATCCGGCGCAGAAGAGACGACGACGACGCTGCCAAGTGACTCCCTGGGGTACATGATTTCGGCAATGGAGCTGATGATGGAAGTGTGTCTGTCGTGAAAGTTGCCGTGCGAGGGAGCCCACTTTGCGCAGAGCGAGATGTTCTTCCTCGCCCTGGGGTCGGCATGTCCAAGGGCTGCCAGGTCGGACTGCAGCTGCTCCGCGAAGAGGCGTGCAACGGTGACATGCAGAGCGCGATACACGGGGTCGGAGTCAAACCTCTCCATGGCGGCCTCATGACGATTGTCCCGCTCGCGATGTCTTTCCAGCTTGGCCTTTTCGATTCGTGCCGCCTCCTCCTCTCGCTTCTGCTCCTCCGTCTTGGCAGCCCTTTTGGCCCTCTTCTCCTCTCGCAGGCGGTACGCCTCAAAGCCCTCCCTCTGCTGAGCAAACTCCGGGTTCCCAATGCGCACAGTCTCTTCCTCGAGGGCATGTCTGGGCGGCGCCACAGTCTTCTGCACGCGCGCCTTGTTCTTGATAGGCTTCTCAGCCCTCCTCATCGCAATACTTTTCCTCCCTCCTCCCTGCCGTCTCGCAATCACCGCATTCTTGATAACCTCGTTTTCCACATTCAACACATCCCTCGGATCCTCGAGTACATCCAACTTCTTCTCCATCCCCAAAACAAGAATATTCAACAAATCCTTCCAATACCCATGCGAAACGCCATACCGCACATCAAATCGATCCACCGCATCCTCATCCCCCTCCCGCTTCTCAATCTTGACAAACCCTTCGTCCGCCTCGTCCTCCTTACTGCGTACCTTCTTCTTCTCGATCACGGGCCGACTCAGCCATCGCAGGTTGCCAATCAGTGTGAGCGGGTGATTCTTCGCCAACCACCCTGCAGCTCGGTAAAACACATGCTTCGAGCTCTTGCCCAGATGAATCGACCGCGCGTTGAATATCGTCTTCAACGTGATGAGCGGATGGACCGCCCACGCCGCATCGAGCAGCTCCTTCAAACGCTCCCCAGAAACAACCTCCTCCATCTCGTAGAACAAGTCGACCAGCGCATTCTCTGTAGATCGGAACGCAACGTCTGCGTTTTCCGTCAACATTCGATTCGCAAAAGCTTCGTCGTCCTTCTTTTCGTCGCTTGTTGCGGGTGCTTCTGCTTCGCCGGTCAATGTGATGCCGTCCATCGAGTCTCCCACTTCCAGGCTCTCCAACGACAGCACCCCGTAGTCACCCCGCAGCTCATCGGAGAGATGCTTGTCAAAAGCGGCTGGCGACTTGAACAGGGCTTCGTGGGAGGGGAAAAGGACGGGATAAGATGTCTTGAGGAACCAAGGCACCTCTTGGGCCTGATCCTCTGCTGCGGCCATGGTGTGGGTAGCCGAATAAAGCGAGTGGTGGCCTGTAAGACGAAGAGCGAAACGAAGATTGAGACAGGAGAGGGCACATCCACTCGTTCTATAGCTATATATACCAGATGGGATGCCCCTCATACAGCGATTATATGCACATCTTGCCAGGCGGGTAGTCATGTCGGCGACGTTGCCTCGTCCAAAAGAAGCTCGCCGGAGTGACTCAGACGGCATGCAGGCAGAAGCCGCACAGATCGGAAAGGGAATAAGCGTTGGGCTCAGCTCACATAACCAAGCTCGGTGATTGGACAGACAGTGACGGACATCACACAAAGCGAAGACACAACAACACTGTTGCACATGTGGCTTTTGATGCGTCTGCTGGAGTGTTGGTTAGGTTAGTATGGGAAATGAAATTGCGAGGCCGATTGGGGGCTCACGCCGATTCTAGCGTGCAAAATGGGCGGAATCTTGAGGCTCATCCCAGGCGCAAAAAACAATAGTAATGACAAGGTATCAAGACTTTATCGACTGTATTTTGTGTTCGTGAAAAGAAGAAGAAAAGACTATAGATGGTATCTCATAAAGTAGACATCATTGATTAGGATAAACATTGTAGAGAAAATGCCATGCATGCTTGGTGATGGATGCATCCGCTGGCTAATTGTAAGAAACACATGAGAAATTATCGAAATTCGTCGTAAATCAGCAGACCTCCTCCACAACATGACGCTGATGATGCATGTGATTGTACATGTGCTTTGTAACATGAGGACATATGCGTGCTGTGTGCTGATGCTGTGTGTACGTGCTCAGAGACGCTTGGAGATCATCTCCAGATACTGCTGCTCCTCCTGGGTCAGATAGATGTGCTCCGGCACAATGACATGTCCCGGCTTGATGATGATATCGGCAGCGTAGATTCGGTCTTCCCTCTCTTCTTCTTTCTCCTCTTCGTTCTTGGCGGCGGCGGTGGCTTCCACGTCAGACACGTATCTGTCTTCTCCGCTGCTCGCATCCGCGGGCTTGACTTCTTCGGCTTTGGCTTCAGCAGCCTTCTTCTTGGATGACCGCCGGCGGAACATGGAGTTGGGCTGTCTCAAGTCTTCCGGAGCCCACCAGTAGACGGGGAACTGGCGCTCAATGTTGTTAATCACAAGCGCCGCACCGAGCATCAGGCTGCATCCCAGAAGCATGACTGGAATGAGAAACCACCCGACTTGAATGAGAGTAGGGTCAACCACGGCCAACAAAGCCGTCGCACCAGCCGGCGGGTGTACCGTCTTGGTCAGTGCCATGAGGGCGGTGGCTGAAGCGCAGGCCAGGGCACCGCCCAGCCACTTGATATCTTCAAAGTTGTCGCTGAGAAGGAAGAGCTTGCCTACAGCACAGCCGACAATGGCGGAGATGACTTGTCCACCGATGGCATTTCGCGGCTGTGCGAGAGGTGATTCAATAACGTAGAATTCGAGGACAGCAGCAGCTCCCTAGACGCGGTCCTGGTCAGTTGTGAGGGCTACGAATATGTGTGCACATGCTCGTGCTCTTTCACAAGTTCACATCCCGAGGGCTGACTTACAAAACTGCCCACGATCAAAGGCACGTGGTGAGGAGGAAAGGAGGCAACGTGTTTTCCAACGGCTTCAATCATGGCAATAGCACCAAAGACGCCGATGAATGCCCAGAACACGGGCATCAGGTTGCCCGTGCTCTGGGGCTTGGTCTTGCGATAACCGAACCAGTAGGCGATGGGATACGGGATGTGGTTCCATGGCGGAGGAGGTATGAAGGGGTTGAGGAACCGGTCAATGTTGAAGTTCCAAGAGTGGTGGCGGGCCGGCATGATGGCGCCTGTTTCTATGCGTTACAGGCGATGCTGGAATCAGTCGAGAGGGTAAGATATGACTTGGGAGGCAGATATAGACAGAGTCTCTAGTGGTGGCTTGGCGGTATAAGCGATAGGCTGGTGGTGAGACAGTGCTGAAGAAGCGAAGGGAGGGAGCTGTTTGGCGGTTGAAGAGAGCTGAGGCTCCTCTGTCATCAAGTCTCGCCGGGGGGGGCCTATGAGGGCGTTGGTCGCATAATATACAGATGCCTTCGTCTCAAAAAAAATAGCGGGAAGTGCAAAGAGACAGTCGAGAAGAAGTCGAGATGATGACAAAGTAGGAGAAGAAGAGAGAAAATTGAAAAAATAAAAGAAAAAACAGGCACAAGGAGATGCTGTGCCGCGGAGATTTGGCGAGCTGCGTCCAGAGATGGGGAGAAGCAGAGCGGCCGGGCTTGAACAGGCGTCGAGGTCGCAAGTACACGTCGCGTACCCCTGGATTGGGCGGGACTGGCGGTGCGCAGGGACACAGGAACAGGCGGTAGGTATCCAGTACGCAGCGAGTACAGGGAGAAAAGACAGTTTTAACAAGACTGCCGGAAGTGAAGAAGCAAAGAGACGCTGGCTGGCTCGCCGTTGCCCTCAGAGAACAAGAAAGCAGCCACTCAGAGGCAAAACTGGTACGTAAGAAAAGCCAACCTACTGTATGCACGTCTTTGGGAAGCTGCAGCCCTGCAGACGCTTGTTGCGGGAGAGGAGGTGCTAACGAGTGGAGAGGGGGAGAAGGAGGTACTTTTGCGTACTGGGGACTTTTTTGCTTGCGATTCAGTCATGGCTGTTGGTGATGGGGTTTGTCGGGTGCGTTTGAAGGCAATGCAACCCAAAGGTCAGGTATCCGTATAGGTTTGCATTACATTTTCCCCTCAAATTGTATTACTACTGCCTAAACGGATGTTTCTCGATTCAGATACCGCTGCTCTCTGTGCTTCTCACTGTCTTTAACAATGCATTGTCAGTAGTACGGCTACGAGAGTCAATGGAGAGAGAGTCTTGTGTCATCCAGCCACAGCTTGTCTGCCCAGGTACCTACCGTAGGTAAGGAACTCAAATATTGTGCCACCGGCAACAATTTCACATTCGTACCTAGTACCTACAGCACAGCACAGGGGTCAAGCAGCATTTCCTAGACAAGTCGCGGTACTTGTTCGATACTCAGCCGCCTTCGGCTTTGGCTCGGCATGAGATCTCCGGGCTACTCCCGCTCCAGCAAATCCCTGCCCCAAGACGCCAAACGAAGCAGCAAATCGGAATAGGCGAATCGTGAGGGAAAGGGCATCTCACCGCGGGATCGTGAATCTTGTCGTTTATACTACTAGTAGCACTGCAGATGAGGTTCGTCATCTGAGCCAAGACGCCTGAATCCTCCGAATCGCCATCACCGGCCCCTATGCTCCCGGATCTCTCGCCCTTTGGTCATCATCTTCTTTCTTCTCCCTTGTCTCGATTCTTCTTCGTCTCCTTATTTGTCCAACCCCAGCAGTTATGACGTGCCGAGTTCCACCTAGCCGAGATCAAATCGACACCCGATTTTCCTGATCCTAGCCTCGACGCTTTTGTTTCTTTTCTTCTTTTAGCTCGCTGACGGGCCACTCGCAGAAACCTTCTGCAAGGGGAAACGCCATGTTCTAGAAGAAAAGCCGTCGACACTGCCGAAAACTGATAGTCAGCTCAGGTGCTATGACCATCACGACTACCATTCTTTCATCTGCCACTTACATTGTCGCGATGGTCCTTAACCGTTGCTCTCCTCTGTCTTGACCTTATATACGAAGAGTCACCTTCATGTGTAATCGTCAGGTGACGAAAAGCTATCACGAGCTCAGGTACTATGTAGTAGCCAATCGAGGTGTCTTTTCTCAGCTGTTCCTTTCTCTCGAAATCTGATGGCTATTCTGGTTTGAAGCGGCTCTTTGTCAACGGGATCCCACCAGTGACACTCGGCCGATCATACAAACAGCCCATTGCCCCGTTTGCCTGTGTAAACATTGTATATCTTTTGAGGAAAAGGATACGATTCCGGTATGTATTGCCTAGGTACTACTTGGTAGTAAGGGAGGTAGTAGCACCAAAACAATTCAATATCTCGGCAATACCATACCTAGTCCCATCCCATTCTACAAGCCGTCACTCGCTCCCATCAAATTCCATCACGACAAGCTTCCATGTTTGCATGTTCCAAGCAGCATTGCTGGATGTACCTATCCAACTGTAGCCCCATTTGTCAATCATAGGTACATACCTACGTACTACCCATTCACGCAGTCACTTTTGCTCCGTGCTTCATCTGCACAGAGAGCATCTGTCCAACATGACCTCTGCTGTGATTCACTCTCGACTGGGTTGCTGCTGTATTCAGGCACCTGGATGGCACAGCAGAGATTCTGCCAGCGTGAAGAAGGCAACTGCTGCACGCAATCAACTCCAACACTGCAAAGAGCGACTCACCGCCCGCGGCCTCTGCACTCCTTCTGCTTTAACCTCTTCTCCCGTCTTGCAGCTACACTCTTCTTCCATCTCTTCCACATTCCATCCCGCTTCCATTCAGAGTCCAAACTGAATCAAGCTCCTCGAATCTTGGTGTAAATGGATCCTCGAGTCGCAGACCGGCTCATCGACCTGACGCCTCCTGCGTCCAAGGCCGCATCGCCCACCACTGATTCTGCCTTGGCAGGCCATAAACAGGATGGAAGAAATGCCCTCTTGATTCAGTTGGAAGACGAACCCGCAACCCCCAGTGGCACTGGTCACCCAGTTGTTCCCTCTGGTCCATCGTCGGTTGCTGCTCCTGAAGATGACCCGGCAGCCGAGACACCCATTCCCAACAACGCCAACAAGATCAAGAGCGAAGAAAAAAAGGTCCATGAAAACCCAAAGAGAGGAGCCAGACATCTCGATAAAGTTCAAGAGATTCAGAATGCGCTATGGCAAGGGCTCAATCAGCTGCAGTATATCGTGTTTGAGGCAGTAAGTAGATACCCCTAGTGACCATTCCTCACTTCACATCGAAGACGCATCGGCTGACATGAGCATCTCGACAGAATGAACTTGAGGAAACCATCGAGGGCTCACCCCACGATGGATTGGAGGCTTGCCTCCTTCTTGCTATTCGAAACGTGAGCAAGTCGCTCACTGGCGTTCGTCACATCGTCAAGTCAAACATTGCAATGCTGGAGGAAGCAAGCGGTACCTCGACGACTTCCAGAGCTGTGGATGTAAGATGAGGATGTATCCCGTGTCGAGCGATATACTGACTGGATTCTGTGATAGACACCCGATAGGACGTCTATGGAATTTGCCACACTAGATATCCCGGATAGAGTCATGCTGTCACAAGAGACACGAGATGACGATACTGAGGTGGATCTTTTGCTTGATTATGTCTCTTCCGATGCGGAAGCTACTGGTAACACTCTTGTCGACTCTTCTGGCGACCGAACCCCTGTAGCCTGGGACATGGCTACGACTGAAGCAGCCGATCCCTTTGTCGACAGACCTCACAAAGGTAGTTTCCTGAGCCTGGACTTCCACCCTGCCGTCACAAGTATTGAGGGATACCTGAGCCCAAGGCTCTGGGTTCATGGGTTGCCCAGTCGCCGTGTCATACTCAAGAATCTCCCTCCCGACATAACGTTAGCCCACATCTCCAGAGGCATTCGATCTCAAGGAGGACTCATCAGCATTCAGGTGCTCAATACTGCTACAATCTTCAAGAACCAGACCAAGACCGTAATGCTGGAGTTTGCTAACCACAAATCGGCTGCCGACTTCACCATGGCTGCCGCTTCATCTGCTGTCATATACGAGAACAAAGACGGCCACCAGTATCAAGCAGAGGCATGGCTCATTCCAACCTCCTCCTACCATATCAGCAGATTCAACAAGTCATGCACCTTTGGCAAATACACCCGTGCCATGATGTTCAAGGGATTTCCCAAGGAGTGCATCTGGTATTTCATCAACACCCTTGGATTGACAAAGGTCGTCCGCGCAGACTATGATCCAATCAACGACTCATTGACTGTCGAGTTCACGGCCATTTACGAAGCAAGCAAGGTTAATCAACTTATCTGGGGTGGTGCATTTTCCGACTTCTACCACTACGATGAGGCAAACGGCCAGTTTCGAGTGTCCCTAGACGACTTGACCGACGTATATGAGTCCAAGGACAGCCCTCAAACGCGGGAGAATCTGGTGAAGCATCACCCAGATGATGATCTGGAGGCCAAATGGAACTGCCATCCCTACAACGACTACGTTCCGCTCCATCTTCGCACTGCTCCCACAGGTCCCACGCTGCTCCCTCTCCGGACTCGCATCGCCCTGCAGCGCGACCTTGACGAGACCCAAGTCGACGATTACCTCGATGACCTCGAAAAGCACAAAGGTACCGAGTACCGCAGTGTGGGCAGCTCTGCCACAGTCAAGCGCCGCAAGCATGGCTGGAGCATCACAGACGAGGACGAGACCAAGCTCCTCATGGCAAACACCCTACAGGACCCGGAGTGGGCAGACTACTGGGATGATCACTACAGGTGCAAAGGCGAGATCAACCGACGCAAGTACGAGCACTACGGCATGGTAGCCCAGCATAGGCGAGAGGTGGCCGCGGCGCAGGGACTCGGTATGGAGGGCGGTGCCAGATTGCCCTAAGGGATGTGAGATGGGATGTCGCGACATGAAGAAGACGCCCGCGGCCCCTGTCGTCAAGGAGTTTCTCACTGCTTCGAACAATTTGGTTTCCAAGAGGGGGCGCAGAAACTGAGCTGACGAGGGTAATAATGGACGAAGTTGGGGGAAAAGGATCACATTTGCTTATCAGGATTTCGACATGGACTGAGGTTTCAAATGTTTACCGGCCAGGACTTTTCAGGTATCTGATATTTCTATGCTTATTTTCAACGGGCCTCATCAGGGCTACTCAGTGTTGCCCACACTCATAACCTCAAGAAACATTACATTGACAGAGCAGCCACGATGAACAGGTATGGCGTGGTATTCAGGTAGCCACCTGTATATCGGACATGAAGATGGCCACGAGGTCGATGGATGACATGAGCATACTGAAACACTCATAAAGGATAGGAATATACTCTGCTATTCGATTCACATTTGTACATACGGCCGTGAAACCAGAGTCTGACGTTGTATAAGTCATGATCAATGTCGAATGTCGTAGGTGCAGGAAAGTTCAGGATGCCATGTCTCAAACCTAAGGTAGATAGATTCGAGAGGCATATTTTACGTAGGAAGAATACGTCTTGTATGATGGATATGTTTTGTATGATATATACGTCGTGTATGACAGATAGGTACGTCTTGTATGATACGAGGTACCGTGTCCGTTCATGAATAAGCGTGCAAGTGGCATGTCAAACGCCAGATGATATCGAACGAGCTAGAATATTCCAGGCAATGATACATGAGATCCTCCCATTGCAGCTTTGTCACGACATGGCACAGACGGAAAAAGGGTAGATAGAGGCTGCTGAAAGCCTCAGCTTGAATGATACTGCAAAAGACGAAAGGCTATGAGCTTCCGTTCCCTGAACCCAAAGTGCACACCATCGCCGCAAAAAAGAAACACCAAACTCGCAAATACGCCGGAAAGCCTCCTCCCACTCCCGTCAAAAAGACTGGGAAAAAGGAAAGTGACATGAAAGATGAGGCTTAATTCGAGTGTTGTCCGAATAACGTCATAATATCCGTTTCGCATCGCCGTCTCCTTTGTAGAAGAAAATAATAACCCAATATGTAAATCGCTAATTTCGATCCGACCGTCAAGGGAACCCCCGATATACGCCAAATGCATTCGATAGAGCGCCGGCACTGGGCCACAGGCTCTGGCTGGGCATCTCGCCCTCGCCCCCTTCCGTCACGACAAAGAACTCGTCCTGCCCGTCGCCGATGAGCTCGTCCTCCTCGCCGTCGTAGGCCTCGTCCATTGTCTCGAGAGAGTCCTGGTCCCCCGCAAAGGCCTCACTAACGCTGCTGTATTTCCTGCGGACTCCGGGCCACGACAGTCTCGATTGCTTCATGACGGGGCCCTGCTTGTGGGAGCTGCTCTGTCTGGATGCGCCGTTCTTGGCTTCTGTTGTCTGTTTGGCGCTGCTCTGCTTGCCCGGGCCCGATTTGGCCATGCTTTTCCGCTTATTCCTGGACGTCTTGAAGAAGTTCCGCACCAGGTTCGGCGGGATGTTCTCCTCGGGCTCCCACGTCTTCTTTTGGTCTGGCGGCCAGTCGCCCTCCCAACTGACCTTGAAATACCGCACGACGCCGCGGCCTTCCACCTCGTAGTATTCGACGTCCTCTATCCTCTCCACTACCCAGTCTGTTTCCCCTTCAACCTGCGCCGGCGGGCTATTCTCTTCAGGCCTGGGCCTCTTTTTTGACTTCTTTGGCTTGGCCGTTGCTGGGGCACTTTTCTTTATGTCGCCTGCTTCGCTGGCTGGCGCGTTCTCGGGGTATATCGTCTCACTCTGTGTCGCGGATGGGATTGTCAGAGCCTGCTGATTGCGGCCATTCTGTTGGACGGACGACACCGGTATTGGTAAGCTGTTGGCTGGCGTCTGGCTCCCACTACTTGACTCTGCCGATGATTCGGATCGGGTAGAGGAGGACGGTTGTACAGGTGCTGCGGACAGCTGCCCAAATTTCGCGGGTATAAAGTCTGCTTTTAGATGATTTTGCGCAGCAGCGGATGTTCCGCTGGGTGGCAGACTCCCCGAGCCTTCAGTCATGTCGTCGTCGGTAGGCAAGAAGCCATGCACGCTCTGAAACTGCTCCTGCGCAATCTGCCTCGACGGGCTCCCCTCCTCGTCCGACAGCCACTCAAACTCCTCCAGCTGTGGCTTCTTGGGCGTCGTGAGGCTCATGACTCCCTTCTTGTGCCGTGCTTTCGCCTGGGCCACTGTTTCTGGCTCGGCCACAACAGCAGTCTCTATCTGGCTGTGCGCCGGCGGCCGCCCCCTCCTCTTCTTCTTCTTTGCTTGTGGCGCCGCCAAATCTGACTTGAGTTCCGCCTCCAGTCTGCCCTTTTCGTCGTCCAGCTCCTGCTCCAGCCGTGCTTCAAAGTCCTCGAGGGTCCGGGGGGAGACGTAGTCCAGCACCTGCATGGCCGGGACGAGCTTGCTCGCAGCGGGGAGATCGCGCCACCCAATCAGGTAGGCCATTCGCTTGGGCAGAGGCCGGCCGTTGGGCGCAAGGCCGGGAGACGGAAGCAGGACGCGCTCGATGATGTACGCCGTGGAGTCACCGGGGGGCAGCAGAGAGATGGGCTGCAGGGGCGGACCGCTGCCGGGCACGTAGTCGACGGGCTTGGACGTGAGGGGGATGACGATGCGCGATCTTGTCGAGGAGCTGCCGGGAGCTGGTTTGCGCTTGGGATCGCCTGGCCGAGACAGAGGAAGCATGCCCCGGCCGGCCAGGCGGCGGTCCCAGAACTCGGGGTCGAAGAGCATCATGACAGGATGCAGCGGGGGAGTCGGAGGGCTAGCGAGCAGCCGGCGGGTGTGTTCATGGCTTTCGGCGAGGGGCCGCAATGGCGCGAATGGGGGAGGCGGGATGTCGCGTGTGAAGTGCTGGAGAAGAGGCGGCGATTGGGGATGAGCATCGTTTGTTATCAGACGCGAAGAGAGAGGATGGACGAGATGATGACTAAGCGGTCATTCCGGGGTTGTAAATGCAGGTGATTCTAATATCACTTTGATTCTATTAGTACGCTTCATATCCATGGTTTGCATGTAATGAACGGATGGATCGTTTGTTGAGAAGAGTGATTCGATGGTAGCCTATACAATCCTATACAATTGGAATAATGGAGCATCACAACATTGATCAAGAGTCATTGTAGGTGCTTTATCAAACCTGCCATCAAACCAAGAGCTTCAAGCTTCTTCCTCCCTTCTGCCCTCTTCCACTCGCCCGCTGGAGCTCGGCGCAATCAGGTGGGGTTTGCCCGCAGCTCTGCTAAAGCACCCGACCTACCTAAAATAGGTACTATGTAATAACTGAACATCTGCAACCGCTCGGCATTGATCTCTCAGCCCTGCAAAAAAACTTCAAGAAAGGCCTCCTCGACAGCAGCAACAACAACAACAATCTACGACACGCACCCAGACAAAAGGCTCTCCAGCCATTGTTCCCACAAACCGCTCGTCACTTTTCTCCTTGACAAAGTCTCTCAGCCATCTCTCTGAATTGACGGCGTCTCTTCTCCAGCATCGCCATGTCGCTCAAAACGCTGTGCCTGCGCATCCCCGCATCGCCGTCCCTCGCGCGATGCTGTCCCCGGACCTCGTTGCCGCCGTCCAACGTCGCCGCGCGCGCTCAGCCCTCGGCCCTCACGCTGTCCCGACCCTTTGCGCGAGCAAACCACAGCCTGTCCAGCTCTAGACAAGGCGCCCTCTCCGCCTCGAGCCCCCGGCCGTCCATCGCCAGCCTCGTCGCAAGCCGAACCTCCTCCTCCTCCTCCTCCTCCTCCTCCCCCACCATCATCTCCTACTCCTCCTCGTCATCATCCTCCTCCTCCTCCTCCCTCCGCGCCCGCCCCTACTCCAGCAGCACCAACGCCAAGTCCAGCAGCGATCCGGCCTCGGCAAAGCTCGACTGGAACTCCTTCTTCAAGCTGCGCCTCCGCCGCCGGCGCATCCAGCTGCTCTTCTCCGTCATCACCGGCCTCGCGGGCGGCGCCGCCGGCACCGTCGTCCTGGCCGAGGGCTTCGCCGAGCCGCTCATTGCCCAGGTCCCGCTCGACCCCTTCTTCACTCTCGGCATCATGACCATGGCCTGCGCGGGGCTGGGCTGGCTCATCGGGCCCACGATCGGCAACCAGGTCTTCTATCTCGTCAACCACCGCTTCAAGACGCAGATGCTGCAGAAGGAGGCCGAGTTCTTTGCGCGCATCAAGAGGCACCGCGCCGACCCTACAAACTCCAGCGCGGGCAACCCAGGTTTGTTATATCCCAAATTTTTTCCCCCTCGGATGGTGCGTATAACGGCTGCTTTTGTACTAACGGTTCTTTGTTTCGCAGTGCCCGACTTCTACGGCGAAAAGATCCAGAGCGTGGCCGGATACCGGAGGTGGCTCAAGGACCAGCGGGCGTTCAACAAGAAGAAGTCTGCGTCCTTTGTCTGAAGCTGCAGCCGAGAAGGGCGTCGAAGCGATGATGGAACACTCGCGTGGGCTAGCAGTTGTATCTTGTAAGACGAAAATCTCTCTCTCTCTCCGTCTCCCGGCTCTGTCTCTGTCGAGAGCATGCTGCGTTGACACTGCGCGGGTGGATGACGAAGGCGAGACACACAAAATGGTACCCCGTTTCCTCAGACAGGGGTGTCTTGGAATTGCGGGTGTGTAGTATGTATTGTATCACTTATAATGAGAAAAATCTCTTGTTCGCATTGCAGCCCAGTTCAGTTCCATCAATCTCTGTTTCCGTCCTCGACGTTCGTGATGCCATCTATATAAAAGGCAAACTCGGGTCAACCCCATCCTTCCACGCCCTCAACCCCCCAAACACATCCCCAATGAACCGCTCCCCATCCCGATCAAGCCCCCAATCCTTCAACTTCCTCGCCGCAATCTGCGAATCGTTGCCCACCCGGCAAACGACGTAAATCGGCGCATCAGGAGGCAGCACCGCAAAACCCCCGGGTATCAGATCCTCCAATTCCGCCCCCTCTCGCCGAGCCGTGAAACGACTGATGGGGACATTGACCGACCCCGGAATGCTGCAGAGCTCGAAATGCTCCTTTTCACGCACATCCAGCAGCACATGCGCTCGTTTCTCCCGCGCTATCCTCTCGTACTCGGCCACGGAAATGCGTTCCTCTGGCCGAAGCAGCTTGACAGGCTCATTGATGCCGCAGAACTGGACATAATCCAGCGACGTCTTCAACTCCGTAAGCGTCAACGCAGAACCATCTCCGCCACCACACGCAAAACAACCCTGCCTCTTGCCCCTCATCCTGACCGTCCGAAACGGCATATCCGCCATGGCACTAAACAGCAGCATCCCAACCTGCTTCACATCCTCCTCTGTCCCGTCCGCAGGCGCATTCTTCAAGCGGCGATGATCCCCCCGTACAAGAAGCTTAATCGCCTCCAACGCCTGCAAAACGCCCATGACGCCCACCACGGGCCCCACGATGCCGCCCTCGCCGCAGCCAACCACGCTTTCGGGAGGAGGAGGCTTCGGGAACACGCAGCGGTAGCAGGGGCCCTTTCCAGGGGGACTGTTGAGCACTATGAGCTGGCCCGAGGTTTGGAATGCGGAGGCGGAGACGAGTGGTTTCGAGAGGAGGACGCAGATGTCGGAGATGAGGTAGCGCGAGGTGGGATGGTCGGTGCAGTCCAGGACGAGGTCGTACTGGGAGACGATTCCTTCTGCGTTTTGCGGCGTGAGATGAGTTGCGTGGGCACGATATGTAATGGTAGGATTCAGTCTGTCAAGCCCGTATCATTAAGTACGGAGGATCATTCTCATTCCATTGCAAAACCATAAGACTCACTCACCCTTGGAGATAGGCCACGGCGGAATCAACCTTCATCATGCCCACCCTCGCCGTCGAATGCGCAACCTGCCGATGCAGATTCGACACCTCGACCGCATCGCCGTCCACGAGCCCCAGCGTCCCGACGCCCGCGCCGGCGAGATACGCCGCTGCCGGACATCCCAGCCCGCCTGCGCCGACGAGGAGCACCTTGGCATTTTTGATATTCAGCTGGCCTTGTTTTGTTTTTCCCCCTTATTTTCAGCATGTGGACTCATTCGTAGAAGACAAAGTGTGAAGAGGAAGAGGTACCTTGGAGTCCGAAATTGGGCACAATCATCTGTCTGCTATATCTCTCGTACTCGTGCTCCTCCAAAGGCCACTTCCAGCCCTCACCACCACTCTGGCTCGTCGTCGTATCCCTGCCATTTTCAACGCTTGGCGTTTCTGCTTCCGCTTCGGCAAGTTGTTTGCGTAGATCCTGCAGCTCAGCCTCGCGCTGCGCAATCTCTCTTTTCAAATTCTCAATTTTATCCATGACTGTTAACCGTGGACAACTACACACACTCTCCTCCTCTCAAGCAAAAAAATCATGTAAGGAAGGCAAAAGTGAGTGCACGCCGAGTCTGGCTTACAAGCAAGCTCAATACCAAATCCTTCTTTACCCCACCCACACCTCGGTCAACCATCCCGCCCTCACCGAGCCAATTCCCCACCAAAAAGTCCATCCATCACCAACTTTTTTTCCCATCTTCCAACTCCCAACCAAACCTCACATGTGACAAACCACCACCACCGAACAATCAAACACCCAACCTTCAACAACAACAACAACAACAACAACAACAACAACAACAACAACAACAACAACAACAACAACAACAACAACAACCGCCCTCACAAAAACACTCTTACAAAATGGTACATCCCCCTCTGCCCCCTCAATTCTCATCCTGTCAAAACCTAGAATCACGCAGCTAATCTCAATTTCAACACCCAAATGAAAAAAAGGCCCCCCAAAAACCATCCGCAACCGCCCTCCGCCACGCCCGCATCACAAACGCAATCCACCCCCTCGCTCCCCCAAAAACATTCCGCCCCAACGCCTCAACAACAGACTCCTTCCTCTCCACCAAACGCGACAAGCGCACCATCAAGCACTCCGCCTTCATCTCCCGCGTTGCCTCCTCCTCCTCCAACCGCATCTCAAAATCATCATCAAAGACCCGCCGGCGGTCCTCGAAATCAACGAAACAGCTCAGCTCGCTGGATAGTCTGGCCGATGCCCTCCCCGAACTCGCAGACGGCGAAGGCGCAGCAGAGGTCCTGGACGGCAAGATCAAGCACCAGAGCTTGAGAAGTAAAAGGGGCGCGCTAAAGAGGAAGGAGAGGCTGTTGAGGGGCGAGATGGCGAGGTTTGGCGTCAGCATGGCGCAGTTGTCGACTGTTTCTGCGGCGGCGCAGACACAACAGCAGGGTGCTGCTGGTTCCTTCAACAACAACAACAACAACAACAACAACAACAACAACAACAACAACAACAACAACAACAACAAACCCGTGGCCGAGACGAAGCAGCCGGCTCCGGCGCCGGCGGTGTCGAATCGATGGGCTGCGTTGAGGGGATACATTTCTGCGACTATGGAGCAGAACCCGGCGTTTGTGAACAAGTCTTGATCCGCTCATCTCCTCGTATAAGGGAAATAGCAATCTGGTGGGCTTCAGATGGGTGGTGGACCAGTACAATGGCAAGCAACAGTCAAATAGGGGAGGCAAAGTGGAATACCCGCGGGTTCAAGATGGGTCAATCTTGATCACGACATATATACATGTACCGTAGAAATGGTAGACTAGGAGTTTGGCGCACAGGGTCATATCAAATCATCAGTTTATTGGTCAGTACTCGAATCGATGCTCAGAATGCTATGCCTAAAGCAATGCCCGCTCTCTCGGGGAATCAAGTCGAACAAAGGGGAGAGAAGGATCCTCGTCTGCCACGACGATTGCGTCAATGGCCATGTCCTGTAGCGCCATGCCTCCCTTGCTCTCCTGAAGCCGTCATGCTCATATCTGGTCGTGGATAAAGAGAAGTTGAAAGTACAGAAAAGTCAAAGAGACAGAAAAATTTGGTATCTCAAACCTCATCCATTCTCCCTAGACGTTCATCAAGCGCAGTGCATCTTCATGTCCGTGGTATGCTCTCCGCCTCCGCAATTACCATACCTATCCAACGCCAAACATGCAAAAATAGAGTGCATCAAAGACTCGGGTTAAGAAGTGGGAGAAAAAAAAAGTGAGACAGAAAAGACAAAGAAACAAAGACACAACTAAACTGGATGACTTGGTGAGCTCTCGCTCGGTGGCACGGCCTTGCGTAGGCACCAGCCGAAAACCTATTCCAAGGCTGCTCGGAGACCACGGTCCTTGATGGGCGCGGCGGCGGGCTTCTTCAGCGCCGGCGTCGACGTCTTCTTTGAGAGCCTCTTGTTGGAGGCAAACTTGATTTCGAGCATCGTCGGCTTGTTGGGATCGCGAGGCGGCGGTTGGATCCGCACCATGCGTACAATGGGAGTGGATGTGCTGCGCGCGCGCTGAAGGGGTTTGCCGATGGGAGAGACGGTCTTCGGAGAGGTGGTCTTTGTGGCCTTGGTGACCTTGGGCGAGCTGCTCCTGGATGGGGTGGCCTTGGCCGGGCGCTTCGCTGTTGCTGGAGTTTGGATTTGTCCCTTGCCGGGAGCCTTGGCTGATGCGCGTCGTTCGGGCTGCGCAACTGTCTTCGACGTGGCGGTCTTTGAGGTATTCGTCTTTGAGACACCGGCCTTGTAAGTCACAGGCTTGGGCATATCCGACTTGGAAACGACCGACTTTGAGGCAGTCTTCAAGGCAACAGACTTGGAGGCAGCACTCTTTGTTGAAGTGGCAGTCGCGGAAGCAGCAGCCTTGGTGGAGGTAACAGCCTTGGATGCGCGCGTCTTGGAATCTGTCGCCTTCGCAGCGCCCGTCTTGAGCTGGGCCGTCTTTGCATCGCCGGCAACGACAACCGCCTTCTTGGAATCAGGAGGCGTGGAGGCGGGCGTGAGCAGCTGCTCGGTGGACCCGTGGCCTCCCTGCTGGCCAGGCTCGTGCAAGAGTTTCTGGAAATCTTCCCAAGAGCCGTAGCGAGCAGCTTTCTATTCAATTCGCGGGGGAGTCTTGGTAGAGGCAAAGGGGCTCGCACTTCTCCTTGACGCCGCGGTTAGCCATCGCATGTCAGACACAGATTCAAGGGTGAAACAGTAGACACTCACGATCGGCGACGCTCTCCCTCCTTGCGCAGGTTCTCAATGATGCGGAGCATCTCCTTCCGGCCACCGTTGCTATCAACCATCTTTCCGGCCATGCTCATGGACACCTTCTCCCTGGCGTTGGCGACGAGCAGCCGCTTGACGAGCAGGTGGCGCATCAGCAGGCAGACAAAGACGCCGCAGTCGCTGCCGTTCTCCTGCTGGGGTGAGTCGTCGAGGTTGACGAAGCGGATGGGGCGCTTGACAATTTCGCTGAGTTTCCTAGTGGCCAGGTTGGCCTCACCGTAATTGGCGCCGCCGAGCGAGTCGTAGTGAAAGGCGATGCCGTCGAGGACGGAGACGAGCAGCAGCGACCAGTGGCTGCCGCCCTCGGCCATGGCGACGTTGCGGTTGTCGTTGATGGGCAGGAAGACGTGGGTGACCTTGCTGAAGTCGGGCAGCGCGGAGCGAACATGAGCCATGTCGGGTTCCTTCATCAACAGAAAGGTCATGCTCGGGCGCAGCAGGATGATGCGGGCCTGGGGGTAGCGCGGCAGCGTCTCGCGCTCGAGATACTCCTCCCAGAAGGCGATGTTGTTGTCCGTCAGCCAGTCGTTCTTGAGCGACTTGATGTCCTCGACGGTGAGCAGCACATCGTAGTAGCTGAGGTACGCCTTTTCGGGGGCCAGCTGCCGATCCAATGACGTTAGCATGCACGAATCGCGGAGGAGCGAGTGGCAGAAGCGTGTAAATGGACGGAGGAGGGTCAGCTTGTAAGTCAAGCGCTGGAGACGGCATACAGAGTCGCCAAAGTGGCGGGCCATGCGCTGGCGGAACGGCATCCTGTGGTGCTTGCGCCTCCTTCGCTTGCCGTGATGCGAATCGTCGCGCGACGTCGACGCTCGGCGCGCGGAGCTGGAGCCGGAGCCGGAGCTGGTGATGCTGCCCCAGGGACGGATGGCCTCGGACGAGCTGGTGCTGCTGCCGGAGCTCGAGGCGCGGCTGCGGTAAATGAAGGAGAATCCGGTGAAGTGGCTGCTGTAGCGCGACAAACAGGAAAAAAAAAACACGACTGATCAGAATCGACAACCCTTGAATAATCTAGAGGAAATGAAAGGAAGAGGAACCGGGCAACAGGGAGGGGGGAGACGAAGAAGCCTTTGAAGTAGAAAAGTCAAAGGGTAAAAGTGAAAAAAAAAAAAGTGAGGTGAGGGCAGATTAGATGGGGGAAAAAATAAATTGCGGGGCTTTGGGGGTCTGTTCAGCTCTTTTAAGTTGGTGGCCGGCAGCTGAAGCGAAGCTGAGGAAGAGGCTCGCAAATAGAGATGACAAAAGTGAGAAGAAGGAGGAGGAGGAGGAGAAAGAAAAGAAGTAGTGGTGGTGGGAGATGGTTGTGTATGATGGCAATTATGATGGTGAGAGTGAGAGTGAGTGTGTGGGTGTGTGTCACTCGTGTGCTTGGAGGGATCAGGTAGTAGAGCGCTGCAGTAATACCTACATATACCGAGGTAGGTCATGGGCATATATAAGGTACCTAAGGT
>LFMI01000616.1:17719-29222 GCA_001050175.1 Trichoderma parareesei | reverse complement strand
TGTGTGTGTGTGTGTGTGTGTGTGTGTGTGTGTGTGTGTGCAAAGTACAAGCCAAGCAGAAAACAGGATTGCCGATACTTTGAAGTTGGCGTAAACAAGGCAAATGGATGGTAACAAGCAAGCAATCTGGATGAAACAGGCCG
This sequence comes from Trichoderma parareesei, assembly GCA_001050175.1. Classification (NCBI taxonomy): domain Eukaryota; kingdom Fungi; phylum Ascomycota; class Sordariomycetes; order Hypocreales; family Hypocreaceae; genus Trichoderma; species Trichoderma parareesei. The sequence goes on along the minus strand of LFMI01000616.1, from coordinate 29,079 downwards.
CAACCCGGACACGGGCACCAACCCAGGCGGTCTCGTTCGTTGCACCCCAGGAGCAACTCAAAGCCCGACAAAAGGCGTATAAAGAGTCTAGAACCCTCCTCGAAAAGTCAAGGCACTTGACCAAGAAGATTTCAGATAATGGTTGGATCCAACCTCACTGGAGGCAGCCCGGAGGCACCGGCACCCAAAAAAAGAGAGTCGGGTGAAAAGCATCAACTCCCAGAGCCAAAGGTGGGCTGTGCTGCTTGGTGCCTTGGATTGCCGGGGCAAAAAAGGAAAGGCGCTTGCGTCACTCCCCCATGGCGGCGCCCATTCTTAGCTGAGCCTAGCAGCAGCAAGAAAGAAGGGAAAAAAAGAGACAACATTCGATCTGAGTGAGCAGATGACTGACATTCTTCTTGGTGCCTTTTGTTTTGGTGCTTTGACGCTTTAGACCAGAACTGGGGTAGCCTCAACCGGGCAGTGACAACACCAGCTTCCATCAAATGCCGGAGTCGTAGATGATGCAAGCAACTGATCATCAGAGACAATAGAAAAAGCAATGCTCACCTCCAGTTGCTCGTAGGCGAACCCGACGCCGACGACGACCTCGAAGACCGCATCTTGTAGTAAGGTATATCCAATCGTTTGAAATCCCAAAACCAACGTATTGCAGAATCCGCAGGTAATCCCCGTCTCGCACTCGATTCGGCTCGGACCTCGTTATGACTTGTTGTTGTTGTTGTTGTTGTTGTTTCAATGATGGCCCTCTCGTCCTGAGCATGCACTCCGCGCGTCGCCTTGTGCCCTTTTTATTTCTCTCCTCTTTCCCCAGGTTAGGCACCAAGAACAAAACTAGAGACCGGCAGATGAGATGTGTGTCTGCTGTCACTGCACAGAAACCGCCAATGGATGAACGAACCCCTTCTCGCCAATCCCAAGCTCGCTCGCGTCCCGTCTTTTTTTTCACCCCTCGAATGCGGGCAGCCAATAGCCAGCCAACAGCCCGGTGCAACAGGAGGAGAAGCGAATCGAATGTCAACAACACAGCATTTGACAGAAAAAAAGAATTCGCAACATGTCCCGGACCCCACGATATATAGATATATATATATATACCTTATACATTAGTACATGTGCTACGACCTAGTAGTAGTAGTACTTATACCTAGTTAACCACTTACAAACGACATATCCGTACTCTCCCCTTTCCTCTCCTCCCTTCTCTTCTCGCCGCCTTTTCGGCTCTTCAACAAGGTAATCAGGCACCTGCATCTGTCAAAAAACCCCGTCCATTTGTCTCGTTTCAGAGCCTCCCCCATCCTCAATCCGTCCAGGCCCGCTCTCTCTCACTCTCTCTTCCTCCCTCCCACTTCATCCTTCATGCCCACTTTCAGCTACCCAAAGCTCCCTCTCGTACCTCATTGTGGACATGTATTACCCGCTGGCATGCACGTCACGTCACCTCTGGGTCGCCATCCCGGGCGGACTTTTTTCACAACCTCTCTCTCTCGGTGCTGTAACCATCGTCCCCCCACAGGGGACCCCTTTTCCTTCCATCCCGCTTCTATTCCGAATCTCTTCTTGTGTTTTCCCTTTCTTCCGCTTGTGATGTTTGGCCCAATTCGCTCCGGCGACGTATCATTCCATCTACACCATCAATTTCCATCGTGTAAGCCTCAGGACTTCGTTGTCCTCCTACTCCTCCTCCTACTTCTCCCCACCTTGCATTACGTAGTTGTCCTCCGTAACAGCAAACATCGTACACCCAATTGCACTGCACTGCACGCATGCATGCATACATCCCCCCTCCTCCTCCAAAGATGGCACTCTCACAAAGTACACACTTCTCCCGCGCCTCACATGCCAACCAATCCCAATGGTATTATTCCGTCAACCCCCCCCCAAATCGCTGGCAACTTGACTTCTGCCAATCCCGTCCCGACATCCTAGCCCGTCTCCCTCAACAGCGGCATACATATATATGTTCTAGCCTTGCAGTCGCTTAATACCTATCGTGGCCCCTACCAGCAGCCGCAACTGACATCAGTCCATCGCAAGCCCGACTTTTTGCGACCTGCGTCAATGCCGAGAATACCATCACCATTACTACCTACCTAGTAGTGCATAACAACTCACCGAGTACCACTTCGACTCTCCATATACGGTAGACGCCCCCATTCTCCCTGCCGTAGGAAGCGCAACAACTCCATTTCGCCCAGCGAGCTACTGTAGGTACATGTAACCATGGGGATTGAAGGCCCCCGTATCGCCGTGACAGCTCCTCTCACCGCCGGCTCTCCCTGTCATCCTCCCACGCTTGTTCCAGAGCCTCCAATTGTCCGGGGGTACCTGTATAAGCTAAGGTACTTGCTTCGTGGCAGCTCAAAGAGCGGTTCATGATTCATCGACATGCCCGCTTTGAGACAGCAAACACCTCGTCTCAGACCAAAGCATGCACCATGATTCCGGACCTCCAGTATACACACGGACGCTGCTTCTCCTGATTGGCCGTCTGCACACTTGTCACTCACATCCCACACCACATCATGCAACTCTACGCACTGCCACCACTCAGACCCGACTCAGACCCTGGGACAAATCACGGCCCGTCTGCCACATACGGACTCAAGATTCACGAGCTTGGCCAGTTGCAAAAACCATACATCATTACAATCATGCGATATTTGCATTAGACATTAGGTTCCAATTACCCAGGCACAGCCGGCAATCAACAACAACAACTAACACCACTGTCACCCACCAATCAACACACAATGCCCTGCGGTATCACCAGCTTCACGACGGGCCAGCTCCAGCTTTCTTGTCACGAAAACACTCATCACGCAAAGCTCTCAGTCCCTGACGTGCACGGCTGCGGGCTTGACGTCGTGCTGCTAGAAAACTGTCCAGCTCCAACGCCGTTTCCGCACGAGCAAAGCTCCTCGTTTGAACAGTTTCTGTTACCCTTTGGATGTTCTTGTGGAAAACTTCTCCTTGACCTGAAAGAGAGCCTGCCAGGTTGTCGCGATCTTGCAGCAAGCGTTGCCGGACAGCTGAGAGAGATTCTTTCCCGCCGCTACGGTACACATTTGCGACATGGTACGCCGCTGCCTTCTTGTCGTCCAGGCGGGCAATCAGTTGCTATGGAGCGGTCAACACGTCATGTCTGCAAGCGATTTGTTGGGCACTACTCACCTCGATTGTCAGACGGATCTGCTTGTTGACATGGGTGATGTCGATTCCTCCCACAGCAGGTGCCAGTGTCGCTTCTGGGGCCTCGTGTGCTGAATTGGCTTCCCCCAAGAAGCTCTTCATTATCTCATCTCGGAGTTTTTCCCCGATTCTAGATCTGTGCTTCTTGGTCGGATTTTTGTCGCTGAGACGTCGCAACCACTGAGAAGAGGATTTGCCTTGGATGTCTCCAAAAGCGCTGTCATGTTGTTGTTCGATTTGCTTGTCCGTTGACGTACTTCTCAGGAAGGAAGGGTGATGCGGCGCCGGTTGTCGCTCTGGTATACTTTCCAAGGCCGGATCTGCACGAGGGGGCACATGCTCAACTCTTCTACTAGGCGCAGTATCCTTGACAACAACGGGGCTTCCCCTTTCAGAAACGCTGAATTGTCGTGAGATTCTCCTTCTCTTGGACTTGTGTTGCTCACTGGGCTCCGGCTCAGGTTCGTTGTCTCTCTCGTTGATGGCTGCCGGCGAAGGCAAAGCGCGACGACGACGACACTGCTTCGGCTGCGGTACCGCAGCAGTTACATCAATGGTCCTGGCAGGGAGATTTGCAGTGCTGGTAGGGACATGCGTGCTGGTAGAGAGTTCTGTGTCGACTGGCCCGCGCTGTTCGGTGCATGGCGGATCAAGGCTGCCCGAGGAGCTTCGTATCACAACCGCTGCGGGAGAGTTGCTATACGCAAGGCGTACGTTCTGTGGAGGGACCAAATTTACCTTGACTGGGTCGGCTTTCGCTTTAGGCTTTCTTGAAGGCCGACTTTCCGCGGACTTCCTCGGCCTCTTTCTTTTGCTACCAGCCTCAGCCGGAGAACTTGATTTTACCGCCGCTTCTTGCAAGGCACGAACAATGGGCAGTCGAGGAGCAGTGGTCTTCTTCTTCGTGGCAGGTACATCGACGATTTCTTGGGTCTGTGAGTCGAAACGAATGGGCTCTTTGGCCCTCTGCCTCTTCTTCGCCTTTTGTCCAGTTTGCGAGGGGCCCTTTGTCTCATGGACATTTCGCTTGGCAAGTGCTGGCGCGGGCGGTGCAGGCTTTCTTGCAGTCACGTCGCAGACGTCATCAATAGGTACTTGTGTCGACTCGAGGATGCCATGGGTGGTATCAGGGGAAGAATCAACGGCGTTGGGACTGTCCTGGAAGTCCCAGATGTCTTTGACGGCGTCGCTGGTTCCGACGGGTGAGCTTCGCCTCGCCGTGGATGCCGTTTCCGAGAAGTCGATGTGTCGTCTTGGCGTACCCGCCACTTTGGCTTCATTCTCGCCAACGGCTTCGTCCTCGCGGATAGGGATTGTACTTGGTAGGTAGCTATCGGCCACCACCGGACTGGAAAATGGATCCAGAGACTCGAGATCATCGAATTGCCATACATCGTCGGCGGGAACTTCACTCACATTGGCGGGCGAACTTCGACGAGTATTTGACGTCGAACCCGCGTCGGACCAGGAAAAGGGGTTACTTGATCGGGCAGCTGGATCCGTCACTCCGAGTGTCTCCGTGTGATTGACTTCGAGCAGTTAGTTGTCTGTATTGCTCTGGGGATGGAACGACTTCTCACCTTCGATAGTTGTGTCCACAACCATGACTTGTTCCTCGTGTCTGCTCGGGGTGACTTCCAGCTCGCTAAACTGTGTAGCAGTTCGCTGCATGCGAGCGTGCGTAGCTGGCTTGTTACGTAGTCTCGGAGCCATCGTCGACTGTATCCAGAGACAACAAGTGGTTTCAAAAGACGGTGACGTGAGGGCTTGATCTCCACTAAGGTGATAGATGAAGAGGGTGGATGAAGACGAGATGAGGAGAAGAAGCTCAATCGGCGTCAATAACGAAGCTTGTCCGTTACCGAGGTTGAATGAAACAGAAAGTCTGATGAACCAGAAAAGGAACAGAGATGATCCTCAAGCGTCAACGCAGAAGAGACTGAGCTTTGACGCACAGGAGAAGAAAGCAGGGGAATCTCAAAACATCAATCATGAAAAGCCTTGATGGGCGAGAGCAAAGAAGAAGAAAGACGAAGAGGTGAAGAGGATAAGAAGAAAGAGGGGAAATGGATGGGAAAATTCTGTTTTGTAGGCGGGCGATCAAGAGGGAAGGAGTGCCTGATGCTTCGTTGTGAAGAAGGAGCGAAGAGGTGAGCCTGAGAATCAAGGTGCCGGGGAAGGTACAATGGTCACCCCCCGATGTCGCGATGAATCACAGAAGAGTGACCTGCGAATAAAAATACCCTGAGCGGGAGTTAAATTATCTGGTAAATTCATCGAGAGAAAAAAGTAGCACCCGCGCCTCAACAGCTTGCGTAGATGTGCATCAACTCTGGCAATCGCCACCAAGAAGCCGCAAGGCTACAGCTAAATCTACCACCCAAAACAAAAACACACCAAACAAACAAAAGGTATCTTCGCAGCAGCAAATCAGAGCAAATTCTTCCATCCAGCCTCGCGGCACTTTTTCACCAGCGACTTGACCTCCTGCGAACGGGCTCTCGTGGTCACCATGAGCGCATCGGGGGCATCGACAATGACAATGTCGTCGACACCAAGACACGTAATCAGGCGGCCAGACACGGGCACCACGATTCCTCCAGCGGTTTGCTCAGAGACGACTGACAACAGAAACATGTTAGCGAAAATTGCCTAAGGAACATAGTGTAGAGCTCTAGTGATGGCTTACCCAGTCTTTGGTCACCGAGAACGCGGGGCTTGTTGGACTCGGCGGGAAGCATCTCAGCCAAGGACGAAAAGTCACCAACATCATCCCAACCTAGGTAGGTACAACAGTCAGATACAAGACATTCCAATGGTAGGTGACGCAAGTTCAGAGACTCACCGAATGTGGCCGGAATCACCGCCACCTTTCCTTGAGCAGCCGCAGGCTCAGCAACCGCGTTGTCAATAGGGATCTTCTCCAGCGTAGGCCACACTTCTTCCAGCGCAACCTTGCGCGCGGCTTCATCATCCCACACTTCAGAGATGTTCGTCAAGCCATCGTAGAGAGCTGGGCAGTGCTCCTTGAGCAACTCCATCAGCAAAGAGGCCTTGGTGACGAACATGCCGGCGTTCCATCGGTACTGCCCCGTAGCCAGGTATTTGGCAGCAGTGTGCGCATCAGGCTTCTCCTTGAAGGAGCTCACCAGACGCGCATGCGGCGCCGTCTTCAGGCCCAGCCGATCACCGAGCCGGATGTAGCCGAAGCCAGTAGCAGGATGAGAGGGTGCGATGCCAATAGTAACCAGGTAGCCCTCCCGAGCCACTTCCACCGCCTCGGTGACGGCAGCGAGGAAGGCATCCTCTCCAGAGATCATGTGGTCCGCCGCAAAGGATCCAATGACTGCATCTGGATCCCGTCGAAGGAGAATCGCCGCAGCCAGGCCGATGGCAGCCATGGAATCTTTGGGTCCAGGCTCAGTGAACAAATTGGAAGAGTCCAGGTTGGGCAGCTGGCCGAGGATGCCCTCCGAGTGGGCAGGCCCCGCCACAACAGTCATCCGCGAAGGCCCAGCCAGGGGAAGAAGTCGATCCCAGGTCGACTGCAGCAGACTGTTGCCGCAAAGGTTGACGTCAAGGAGGAACTTGGGGTGGTTCTCGCGGGAAAGAGGCCAGAGGCGGGTACCAGCACCGCCTGCGGGGATCACAACGTAGAAGCCGGGGATCTCGCGCTGCGTAAAGGAGAGCGAGTGAATGGGAATCTCACGAGACGGCGATGTGATGAGGGCCTGCGAAGGCACGGACGGGGCAGATGAAGGGTGGCGAGGCAAGAAAGGTGATCGGGCTCTCTCGCGGCCGAGGCTGGGAGACATGCCGGCGGAAAGGCCTGTAGGGCTGTGATTGCGTCCTTGCTGTTGCGGCCATGGTAAGAATCAGGCAACTTCCGAGAAGAGATTGAATTGGAGTTGTTTGCGCAGAGGAAAAGGGGGGGCAAACAACATACTGCCATGCTCTGGAGCATAATCTCCATGCTCTTGTTGGACGATCGAAGTTCTGCGCATTCCCTTCGCAGCTCGGCCATTTCTTGGTTCTACATCTCGGGGTTAGTCTCATTGCCATCACGACAGATGCATCTGACTGAAGGCCCGCGATTGCCGCTGGCAAGTCGAGCCGCAATCCCAACCATCAGCCGATAATTAGACTCCCTTACCTGCTTCTCCATCGCACCCATGATGCGCTCCAGCATCATCTCAATGCCCATCTTGGGCACTTCTGAGACAGTCGCCGCCATGCTTTTGGCTTGAAACGATTGATTGGTTGGTTGATTGATGAAAACGAAAGTAGGTTGCCGGTAAAAGAGCGGATGGCAGAATAAAGGTTGCCAGGAAATGAAGTCTCTGGGAGAAAATGACGACGAAGCTAGAGGTAAGTCAACAACGGTCCAAGGCGCAGCAGCAGACACGACGCAAGACTCACGTCTAACTCAATTTCCGCCTCATTCAAAAAGTCAGCATCACAAGACCTGCATACATACAGACACGCACACCAGGTGAGATGTTCAAGTAGAAATGGAATGAGATGAGATGGTTAAGATTCTTATGCACTTAATAACGTCGATGATTGCCAGAAAAGGACACGCAACGTTGCCCATTTTTTTTTTCTCATATCCCCCTTCAACGGCTTCCCCCATCCGTCTCCAGTGTTTTTTTCCCTTCCCATCGCAACGGCTTTTCCTAAAATGAAGCTAGCATAGCCTAACAATCAAAACAAACCGAGACACAACGTGGACGCCTGAAACCAGGCCGCCGGCGTGACAATCCTCGTATAGTAGGGGGTAAAAACAAGTGCTACTAGAATGCTAGAAGGCTTCGATGGGGGGGGACCATTGGTCCAGTCCAGCGCCTCCCTTAGGTGAGGCTGACAGAAGACATTGCCTGCCCATTTGGGAGGCGTTGACTCGTCTCATTCGCCTCTGCGGGAGCAGAAGAGGGTCAATTGGCGAAAAGAGTTGGTTCCGTGTGGTCTTTCATTGGACCTGGATTCTCTTCGGCTCTTTTTGACTCGAGTCGGTTTAATAGGGGCGGGTCGACTTGTGGACTCGAGAGTCGGTAGTGTCGCGGGTCGGAGTTTTGACTGTTAGCTGGTGGATCAAGAGGCTGGCTGGGCTTGACTTGACAGATGGTTCAGTTGTCTGGTCTACATAGTACGTATTCCTGTCAGCATCCAAAGCACCAAGCGATGATCATTCTTTTGGTGGTGAGGAAGATTTTCAGAGACTAGATGTAGTATTATTAGTATGTATGTATGCTGCGGCTGTACTACCCTTTCAATATCGACAACTACTGTTGAGCAGGCTCGCAGCAAATATTAAGTGTGCTGAGAAGCTCGCCGAATCTACTCGCATTTTCCTACCTCTAGCAATTGCTCTCGAATACGAGGTATACTCCGCTCCGTATCCTCTTGAGACGGGCACGACTGATTACGAATCTGCGTCTTCAAATTACATGAACTCATCACAATGGTCTTCTTATTCAGCAAGAGTAGATTCAGGGGATCAAGCACACAGCACATCAGGCGTCGTCCACTTTCACCCGCCTTGTCACTTGAGTGCGGCCATTGTTCCAAAAATACCACATGGCATCAACCAGTAAAACATAGTCGTAACTCCGGCCAGCGAATCAGTTTCAGGCTCGAGTGCGGAGTTTCGCCTTGACCCCAGGCATCCCAGGTGCCAAGTTGGACCTCGCCAAGTTACGTGATTATTCATCCGCTTGCAGCGCTGCCATAGGTCGGGCCATCGGTCTTCGCAGCCAGGCTCAGGTCCGACGCTCCGCACGACTCGAATTCCGCTTCTCCCTAACCGTTAGTCACAACCTGGAGAGAAGAGCAATGGCGGCGAATCTGCAGGTCGGGCAGGATTCGATGGAAAGCCGAGCAGGGCTTCTTCAATGGGCGGTCGATCGGTGTAGCGTTAGTGATAAATAGGAAGCCCCCTCGTCGCGTTTCATGCGTCGTGAGTTGTCGTTTCCAGTAGATGCTCCGCTGCCTTCAAGAGTTCTCCCGTGAACATTTTCCTCAACCTCTCATCACCTCGATCTCGTGTGCAAGCCTCTTAAGCTCTCGTTCACCACATTGTGTCCACCGCAGTTCGCCATGAAGGACCAAGACACCGTCTCCACTGCCGTGGCAGCGTTAGAGAAGGCCGAGACGGCAGAGGAGCACCCAACGAACTCGTATCCGCCGATCTCCTCGATTCCCAGCACCTCGTTCGAGCGCCTCGCACAAGCAGCCGAGGACGCCCCCAAGGATGTCGCGACTGTTGCTGAAACCGTCCTCTACCTTGCCTACGGCTCCAACATGTCGGCCGAAACATTCCTCGGAAAGCGGAGGATACGACCCCTTTCTCAGATGAACGTTTCTGTCCCCCTACTGCGACTGACATTCGACCTTCCTGGATTGCCGTACCGAGAACCGTGCTTCGCGAATGTCGGATACCGAAAAATCCCTGACCCCAAGCTGCCCGACCCTCTTCATCCACCCATCGTTCCGCCGCTGGACCCTCGAAAGCCGGAGCTCGAATGGGACGGCAGCCTTATGGGAGTCGTGTACGAGGTGACGAAGGAAGACTATCGAAACATTATGAGATCCGAAGGCGGCGGCTCGGGCTACCAGGAAATCGCGGTGCCTTGCATTCCCCTACCGGCGGATGTTGGCCTTCCAGAGAAGCCAACGCTGCCGCCCTTGCCCAAGCCTTTCCTTGCGCAGACACTCTACGCCCCGTACATCCCGCTGGATGCAGGCGCAGGCAAGAAGAGTTGGTGGGCCAGATTCGTCACTGGCCCCCATAGGCCCAAACCCGACTATGCACAGCCGAGCGCCCGATATCTGAAGCTCTTGGTGGATGGTGCTCGAGAGCACAATCTCCCCCAAGTCTACCAGGACTATCTGGCGTCGATGCAGCCCTACACACCCACGACGCTCCGGCAGAAGATTGGCCAGAACGTGTTCCTCCTCGTCTGGGCGCCGATGTTGATGTACTTCTTCACCATCACGACCTTCCTGGCCGACGAGAGGGGCAAGGTGCCGCGGTGGTGCGCGAACACGATCTCGGGGTTGTTTGGCATCATGTGGTACAGCTACGACAAGGTGTTTGTCCACATCTTTGGCGACGGCGAGCGAACGCAGGAGCCGAAGAGGGATTCGACGAGACGTGAGTCGGTTTCCGGCGGGACGGACGAGGAGAAGGCAGCGTTGTTGCAGGGAGTTGAAGATGAATGAAGAGAGGGAGGTTTCTCTTTTCTCTTTTAGGTTTCTCTTTTTCTCGGTTTTGTCTTGAAGGGATATTACATGTAGTACATGCATTCGGGTTTGGCGTGTCAGACGCTGGTGCTGACGTTATCCGGCCATTGTATTGCTGAACCTACTACACTTTTAGCGACGAGCGGGCTTCAAGCCATCAACTCAGCCTTGCACGGCGATTGGCTTCTTCTTTGTTCATGCGCATTCAATCTGCTTAGATACAACCAATAGAGCGATTCAGGAGGCGTCAAGTTGCCGTCTTGTCCATTGAGTTCTGCATTGTCTTGCACAAGCTAAACGGCCCTTAATCTGGTAGCCCGAAATGCCGCTATTCCACCACCACCTCCTCGGCTCCTTGTCTTTGATCGTGATTCTCCGAGCAACAGCGGCATTCAATCGATTTCGTTGTGGAAAATAAACACAGCACCAGCACCCTGATCGCAGCAGACTCAACCTCTGGCATGTGAAAGGCCAGGGGTGACGGGATTGCATGCTGCACGCCAGCCTTGCATGTGATTCTGACGGGGTTCCCTCGCATCTCGGCGCAAAAAAAAAGGCACCAGCCAGGATCCCAGCAGTTCGGTTGGGGCCGTGGCCCGATGCAGCAGGCGGTGAGCGCTACCTCACACAGACATGCCATGCGTCATTGGCGGCACAGACGAGCTGGACACACGAGCCGCAGGTTCTTCTCCCTCTTCTCCCTCCTGCTTGCATACTGGGTATATAATACACAGACCAGGCACCCGGCTGCTCGAATTGCATGCTTCGACTCTCCATCTTCCGCTTCAGTTCCAGACTCGGGACAGGCCCTTTGACGCACCGACACAGCCATCGATTCGGCTGCGCCTACAGCTACTCGTCCAACTACTCCTTCAGCTGCTACTCCACCACCAGCCCAACAACCGGCAAGATGGCTCTCCTGG
>LFMI01000056.1:25510-39097 GCA_001050175.1 Trichoderma parareesei | reverse complement strand
TTTTTCCCCCCCCCCCCCCCCCCCCCCCCCCCCCCCCTATTTCTCTCCCTCTCCCCTATTCTCTTTCCTTCAATACATGTACATATATAGCTGACACTCTTCCTTCTTCTTCATCACGACAGCTGCCCTCGGCCCTCTTCTCAGCGGCTTCGCCGTCCCCGCCGAGTCCTGGCGCTGGTCCCTCTTCGAGTCCCTCTGGGCGTCGGCCCCCGTCTTCGTCGCCATGTTCCTCTTCCTCCCCGAGACGAGCAGCGCCAACATCCTGCTCCGCCGTGCCCGCCGCCTGCGCAAGCTCACCGGCAACGCGCGCTTCATGTCCCAGAGCGAGATTGACCAGCGCAACGTCCACGCAAAGGACATTTTCCTTGACGCCCTCATCAAGCCGATAGAGATTACCATGAAGGATCCGGCCGTCCTGTTCGTGCAGGTGTATACCGCCATCATCTACGGCATCTACTATTCATGTAAAGTCCCTTCTCCTCCCCTGTTTCCGTCCCTCCCGTTTCCCTTCCTATTTCACACACGGCACAATGAGCAAAAAACAAACGTCTAACGCCATCCCAAACAACAGTCTTCGAAGTCTTCCCCCTCGTCTACCCCGTCTTCTACGGCATGAACCTCGGCGAAGTCGGCCTCGTCTTCCTCTGCATCCTCGTCTCCTGCATCATCGGCATCGTCATCTACACCGCCTACCTCTACTTCTACATGAACCCGCGCATCGAAAAGTATGGCTGGCCCGTCCAGGAAGACCGCCTGATTCCCGCCCTTCCGGCCTCCGTCGGCCCAACCATTGGCCTCTTCCTCTTCGCCTGGACGGCCCGCGCGTCCATCCACTGGATCGTCCCGACGATTGGCATCACCATCTACGGCGCCACCGTATTTATCGTCATGCAGGCCATTTTCGTGTACATCCCGCTGAGCTATCCGCGGTATGCGGCGAGTTTGTTTGCGGCAAACGACTTCTTTAGGAGCGCGCTTGCGTGTGGGAGCGTGCTTTTTGCGCATCCCCTATTTCATAATTTGGGGGTGGGCAGGGGAGTTAGTTTGCTGGGCGGGTTGAGTGTCATCGGCATCATTGGCATTTGGTTGCTGTACTTTTATGGTGCCAGGTTGAGGAAGTTGAGTAAGTTTGCCGATCATGGGGAGCCGGTGGAGGAGCCTGTTGCGGAGGAGAAGCATTGAGTGGGGAGGAGAAGAGGAGGAGGAGGAGGAGGAGGAGTTGGAGGATGCAACACGGGTTTTTGAATAGGGGGGTGTGATACAGGGAGGGAGCAAGACTTGACGCATACTCACGGCTTTATTGGTTCGGTCTGCCGTTTTATACTGAAATTGGGGGAAGGCAAGGAAACGTATTCTTCTAATGGCTGCAAAGTCATGATAATTCACAGTTAGACTTACAGAATATGAGTACAGTAGTAATATCACGACAAAGAGACTTGTCCACTGCACACAGAAGCCAGAGTGATGAAGAGGTAAAAACTGTGAGCCGTGTCATTGTTCGCATTTCGCAACATTATCGTTCCTACCCACTGTGATCCTTGGTGACCTAGGCCCTCCCTAGACGACATGAAAATGTATTTGCATACAACACAAATAGGTATTGCGCTCGACGTCCCTTTGCAGCATGCGAAAAGCACGGAGAAAAAGGGGCCAGGCGGGCAAACAAAGTGATGTGATCCTCCCAAAGACCGACAACTTATGCAAGCTCTCGACGAGCGATAGAGTTGGGCCATGTCAGCGTAAATAAAGTGAAATAAAGAGATCGGTTTTTTCAGAGACAAGTCATCTGTTGCGCCGTCAAACTGATAGTGAACACCCCCCCTTTCAGGCATGTAAGCCCTGACACCCCCGACTGCTTCCACACCAAAAAAGCCGAACAATTATGTGCAAGAAAATGCTCTCCCCATAGTTAAGATGGGACGAGAAAACGCAATGAATCCACTCCCGGCGCCAAACTCATCTATGATCAACAGTTCCACGCTATGAATCGCCCGGCATGTTCCAGCTGTAGTTTGATCCATGCCCACCGGTAGACGCAAAGGGGGCTCCGGACTGGCCATTGAAGCCATACCACGCCTGGTGCTGCTGGCTCGCTTGCTGTGTGTGCTGCCGGGTACGCTGCTGCTGAGAGTGCTGTTGTTGGTGCTGTATCTGCGACGGATATGCGGAATAGCCGCGGTCCTGCTTTACCGCATTCTGTTCCGGTCGCATGTTGAACGCCTGTCGAGAATTGCGTGACAGATCGGAGCTGTTGTTGCTATAGCTTGGGGCTTGTGCAGTCCCCCTTGTTCCCACGTGCGACGACTGGTTGCCCTGCGAGGTATTCCGAGACAGGGGATTCGAATAGGAGCCGTACGTCTGCGAACCTGTGCGTTCTGCAGACGTCAATGCCGCCGAGGACATGTTGGCGGCCGTCGTTGTCGTCGATGTCGAGTGCGAGTTGTGGTTATAGCTGGCGTACGAATTAGTACCGTTCGTGTCTCGCTGGTACGAGTACGGCTCGTATGTAATCCTATCGTTCGAGGACGCATCTGGTGCTCTGGAGCCGGAATAGCGATCGTATTTATTGTATGACCCTGAGCCAGCCATGCCGCTTGGCGCCTGCAGCCCCGACCCGTGGGCAGTCTGCTGCTGCTGCTGCTGCTGCTGCTGCTGCTGTTGTTGTTGTTGTTGTTGTTGTTGTTGTTGTTGTTGTTGTTGTTGTTGTTGTTGTTGTTGTTGTGGCTGTTGATGCTGCTGTGCCATGGTCGGGCTTTGGTACGCAGTCGCAGGTGACTTGTGAACCATGCCTTGTTTTGATTGCTTAGCCGTCCGTGAACGCGAGCCGTCATTCACTGGCGATGCCGTCTTGGTACGCTGAAGGGATGCTCCAGCCACAGCCTGTTGCTGCGCGTTATCGAGGGTGTGCGGAATTGCAGAAGGACGCCAAGCATTGTTCCGGCCAGAGTCTGCCATTCCATAAGTCGGCTCACGGGTGGATTGGTCTCCCATCGACGTAACGACTTCTGCTACAACTGCTGCCGCCTGCGTGACCGGATTGCTGCTGCCGGTCCATTCCGGACCTCCTGTGGAGTGCAAGGAGCTGTGGCTTTCCGTCGGCAGAGCTGTCCTCATTGCCGCGCTACGTCCAGATCCTTTTGCCGCGGCCTTGGTTGGTTTTTTCTTCGGTTCCTGAGCTACTGGCGGTGTCAATGTCTGCTCCTGTATATCTGGCGTTGAGATATTGGGGTAGTACGTGCGTCCCGCTGGTAGCATCAGGTTCGACAGCGGGACGCTGGTGGTCTGATGCGGAGGCTGTGAGGAGTCTGTCTCGGGTACTCCCACGGTCGTGGTATGGAAAAAACTCGGCGGAGCATGGCCATGTTCCCAGTCGGCCATGGGAACGCCCATGTTGCTTCCCAATTCATCTCTAATCGGCAGCTGGGGTGTCACGGTGTCTTCAGCCAGGTCAGGATAGCCCTCTGCATCTTCCTGGAGCTGCTGGTCGTCCAGCCCTGGTTCTTCCTGTTCTTCAACCCCTGCTTCATCGTCTTCGTTTTCATCCCGCTCATCCTCTGTTGTGATAATGGCGTTGGACTTTTGCTTCTTCGGCTTGGGAGGTGCATACTCGCATATCAAACCTGCTTCACGGCAACCGCTGCAAAGAGGCAATTCCCTCGGGCACTGCAAATCACCGTTAGCAACAACCTAAACTCAGCTATGTTAAACGATGGACTGCTGCTCACCTTGACTCTGCGCTGTTTACATTGAGCACAGGCAGTCCTCGACTTGCTCGGCCCCTTGCGTCTCGACTGCTTGGCGGTTGAGTCCGCATTCTCTTCTTCGGCATCATTGTTCGCAGCCTGAGTCAGCTTCCGACTCTTCTTCGCGGGACTCTGTGTCTGTAGCACCAGCTCATTCGTAGTGACGGGGCCAGATGAGCTCCCTTGTATGTTGCTCTGAGTCGCAGGGGCAGAGGACGCGTTGGAGGCCGACGGGGGAGCAGACCCTTCCTTGTTACCAGGATGCACAATGCGGAGCCGCTCTGCGCCATACTTAACAAGCATGTTGAGCGACTCTTTCTGCAGCTCTGGAGACTGGTTCGCAAAGATATTAAACTGTTCTGGCGAGAGCGAATCTGGGTCGACACCCGCGCCCTGAAGCATAAGCATGGCGACATTTCGCCGTCGCTCCGCCTCCTCAGGCGAGACGTTAATAATGAGCAGTCCGGCACCCGAGCTTTGGGCAGCCGCTTGTCCAGCTTGACCATTCTGCTGTAGGTCAATAGTGCTACCATCTTCTCCTACCTGGGTGCCAGCAACACCCTGGGACTGAGACTGCCCCCCTGCAGCACCTGTGTCGTCTGCCTTCCGCTTCCGCTTCCTCGGCTTGCTGACACCTTCACCACCCGGTGTCTGGTCGGCAGCATCCTTCTTCTTCTTCCTCGACGAGCCTGGCTGCTTCGGCGTCTTGGGCTGCTTGGGCTGCTTCTCTGGGTTGGGGAGAGGACGCCGGGGGGCCGGGGGCTTGAAGAGGGCCGCGAGATCAGCGACTGTGCGATGGAGCGGGATGTGGTCATAGTCAACGGAAATGGTCCTAGTATTTCGCGAAAAGGAAATGACGAGCGACCCCCGGCAGTCAAACGCAGGCCGACCTGTATGACATGTTAGCAGCGCATCCAGATGAAAATACCTTCTAGGATCATTACGGGAAGAAGATGCTCACTTGCGAGCAGAGAGTCAATCTCCCTCTGAGAATACTCGGCAACCAGCGGCTTGGCCTGGCTCTTGTGCTGTCGCTGCCAGTGCTGCATCGAGCCCTTGCATACGTACGAGAAGACCCAGTCTCGAGTCGCCCGCGACATCTCCCGCACCGCCCACTCGCTCCCGTCGACCTGCCCGATGCCCGCCACGAGCTGGTTGGCAATGGATCGCTGCAGCACTGGGTTGTCGGCCGGCTGGTTCATCAGCGCCTCGCTCACGAGCACCACGCGGCCGGCCTCTCCTCCGTCTGCGGTCCCATGCGCGCCCGTCGACGGCGCTCCTCCTCCCAGCGACGGATCCAGGGCACTCAGCGCCTCCAGCCCCCGGACGCCGCCGTCCCCCTCCGCGGCCCCAATCGTGACCTCGACCGACGCCGCGAGCTCCAGCCGTGTCGCAACCCGCTCCGCCCGGGTCTCGCTGACCTTGCCGTCGAAGGCATCCCGCAGCCGCGACTGCAGCTCCTCGACGGAGCCGCACGGCCGGCCCTCGAGCCCGGCCGGTTCCTCGTCGCGGAAGTTGAAGCTGGAGAGGAAATCCATGGCCCGTCTGCCCCAGGCCGTGGGCGATTGCGCGCTGCGGCGGCTCTGCAGGTGCGTGGCCGGGTCGAGCTGCTGCTGCTGCTGCTGAGGCGAGAGCGACGCACGGCAATTCGATGGCGGCGAGGGCGGGTTTGGATATGTGCACGTATCAGCGTCTGGGCGGTAGGTTGGTGGTGACCATGGCGGATTTGGTGGTGGTGGTGATGCTGGATTGCGATGCTGGAAGAAAGTGCCGGGGGTGCCCCAAGTCGGAGGGGGCGTGCGCCCAGCGCTATCACGCGTCAGGTACATGTACACGCCCTCTCCTCGCGTGCTTGCGGGCACAGCTGCCATCATGGTACTTGGCTTTGTTTTTGCTTCATGATGACTTTTCTACTTCAAAGATACTATTAGGCACCTATAGGTATGTTAGAATGAGCTATAAAGAGCGTCTTGATTAGAAGAATGGTAATATCCGACAGCATTAAGGTAGTGAATGCTTCTGAATCACCCATTCATCACTCAACAGCATTCAAGTCCCGTGAGAACAATGACCTCCATGTCGTCATAAAAGTGAATATGAGTGCATCCTCAAGACAGCATCAGCATCATTCAGTCGTCCTTTTCGATTTCGCATAGTAATTGGTAAACATTTCAGGATGACAAGAAAAAAATGCAATTCCCGCCTGCGGCCGGTCCAAGATAATAAATCACACAGTTGGCTTATACAACATCTCAGAACCCGTCATCTCAGCTGTTCTCCTCAACCCACTGCTCTATCCGCTCCAACAAATCAGCCTTCTTACCACTCGTGCTGAGTCCTCTGGCGCCAGCGACATCCTTCAGCTGTGCCACTGTCATCTTCGAGATGCTCCCGCTCTCAATGGCATCCCTAAGCTGCGCCATGCTGAGATTCGATCCGCTGGGCCGCTCTCCAGCTACCTTTCTCTGCTTTGCGGGGCGCTCCGGGGCATCATCTTCAATCTCTCGCTTCAAAGACCTGGCTCGAGTGGCCCTGTCCGCCTCGTCTTTCAGAGTCTCGGACCACTCCTCCAAGTAACCTCCGGCGCGTTTGCTTATCGCTTTGTTCTTGGGCTGGGTCAAGTCTTCGGGTTCTTCCGGCATCTCTTCCTCCAAGGCCAGGGTCTGGAGGATCTTGTAGTGCCATTGCAGGGCCGGGTTCGGATACTTGAGCGGGTTATATATGCCCTTGGGGAGGTTGAGCTGTTGTACAATGACTCTCATTTTGGTCTTTAGATCCTCCGAGCAGTCGAGCTTTCGTTCGATATTGATATCTCGCAGGTCGTCAGCCGTGGGGAGAGGATACAGCCACAGGCCAGCTGGTAGATAAGGTGTCCCCGCGTCGTCTTCGGACTGCTCTCTTGATGGAATCAGAGCGGCAAACATGGGCTGCGCGTTGGACCGAAGCACGCACCAAGCGAGGCCGATCTTGTCATCCTTCAGAAGCTTCTGCCACAGGGCTGAAAAGACGCGGGTCGATCCAATGTAGTCCTCTTCGCTCGGAAAGATAAAGGTCGACTTCTTGACGCTGGCCCAGACGGGAATCATGCTGCGCTTCTTGAATCCAATGATCCGGATCGTGGGCGCGCCAAAATCTCGGAGCTTCTTCTGCTCCTCGGGCGTAAAGTATACGTACTCGCCACCAAACTTGTAAGCCTTTTTTATCTCTTGTTTTTCGACTGTTCTGGCGGAATCCTCTGCGACTCGCGTCGTTTCGCCTGTTGCAATCTGAGCCTTCTCCCCTTCCAGCCAGATGTAGCACGTTCTCGCCGGCATTTGCCGATGCACAATGTTGTAGCCCTTGACGGTGATCTTGAGTCCAGGTGCAATTTCAAGTGGCAGATGGAACAATGCTCGCTTGGGCGTCTGCTTGGAATTGATGTTTGAGATGAGCGAGTTGAGAAGAGACAGTCCATCGCCCGATTTTGAGGCTCGCACTTCGGTGCGATTGGCCTCGGCATTCGGGTCGCGATAGACAATATCCTGGTTCGTTGTTAGCCTATGTCACGACGGAGGGTGGTTGATTTTAGAGTGAAGAAATGAAGAAATATAGCTTACATCATAGAATTTGCTGAGATCAAACTTGGAGTCTCCTGTGGCGATTGGAAACAAGTCAATCGTGATGCCCAGATCGTACAAGTCCTTTGCCCGAACCGCAGCAGCAGACATCGCCGCCTTGTCCGACGCGTGAGGATCGTCATTGTCCGTCACAATGAAAAGTCGCCGGCTACCAAAGTTGGCCGCCTTCGTGGTGAATATCTGGTTGGCGCAAAACAAGACGTTGGACATGGAGACTGTGTCGGTGGTGGCGGGCTTCAGCACTTCGTCTTCGTCTTCGTCCTCGGTCAGCGCCTTCAACGCTTTGACGTCTTCAGCTGCCGGAATGTCGAGGTCCATAAAGAGGTAGCAATTCGGATACCCGAGCCCACTGCGGCCATTGTCGTCCCGGAATTTGGTCTTTTCTGTCCCAAAGAGGAGAATTCCCATCATGTCTTTGGGGTTGGAGATGATGCGCTGCTCCATCAGGTGGCGGGCGCATTTCAGCGCAGCTTGAACGGGGCTGTCCCGATCAGCTTTCCTAGAGCTGGAGACTGGCGGAGGCTCAAGCATCGACGGACTGACTTCAATGGCCAGGAGAATTGCATCTTTCTGCGCCTTGAGGCTCTAGATGGGAGAAATGGGTGTCAGACGACGCTTGTCAGACCAGATGCGACTCGCGGCGACTTACAGCCTCATCGAGCTCCTGCTCTGCTTCATCGTCCTCGTCGTTTTCGTCTCTCCTCCAATCCTTTTGTGCATCCGTCATTATGCCTGACTTGGTGTTAAGCCTTCACACTTCTTCTTCTTTCCCCCTTCTATGTTGAAAAGGCAGAAATGGATTGAGGCTTCATTCACTTGCAAGTCGAGAGTCAAACTGCCAGGCAGCCGCTCAGCTCAGCATCTCCGAGTGGATGCGCCGCCAAGCTCCCGCAAACGCGACGAGCCTAGGCAGAATGCGACAGGGTTCCGCGAAGTCACGTGCAGCTCATCACCATTGCGAACAGCCTTATTGGCGGACAACTCGATCAGGGTCTAATAGCAGGGTACCTGCCACCGAGCCATGCCCCGAGTGCCCGTCCCACCCAAGTTCAAAGTACTGTCCTATCTCGCCGTCACCTCCGTGCTCGATTGCCACTCTCGGAGCTTGCCTCAGTGATCTCGGCGCATCGGTGTCTGACAGCATCGAACGGGTATTTGTTTGCCTTTTGGGTTCCCGCAATGCCCGGCATCTTCCTTCTCTAATCCTCCCGAACCCGGCTCCTCACCATGGCAGTACGGCTCACCACACAGCAGTTCTCCAGGGGACTGTCACGGAGCGCAGCGTCTCCTCTCGCGCTGTCGCAGCTTGCCAGCCATGCCAGACACCTGGCGACGCCCGTCCATCCTGTGACGCAAGATGCGACGGGATCCAAGGGTCCAACCGCCATGGTCTTTCTCAACATGGGCGGACCGTCAACGCTCAACGAGGTCGGAGACTTTTTAAGTCGACTCTTTGTACGTTTGAATAGCAGCACTTGTCTGATATATGCAATTCACTAATCACAGGGTGGGCTGATGCCAAAAGGCCGACGGTGACCTGATTCCCTTGGGCAGACTGCAGTCCTACATTGGGCCATTGATCTCCGCGCGACGAACGCCAAAGATCCAGAAGCAGTACGACGCCATTGGAGGCGGCTCCCCGATTCGAAAATGGTCGGAATACCAGAGCGAAGAGATGTGCAAGATTCTCGACAAGATCAGCCCCGAGACGGCGCCGCACAAGCCCTACGTCGCCTTTCGCTACGCCAACCCATTGACCGAGGAGATGTATCACAAGCTGCTGGCAGATGGCTTCGGAAACGGAAAGGGAGGCAGAGCAGTTGCCTTCACTCAGTACCCGCAGTACTCCTGTTCCACAACCGGCAGCAGTCTAAACGAGCTGTGGAAATGGCGGCAGCGACTGGAGGGCAAGACGGCGTCGGAAACCGGCAATGGCACCATTACGTGGAGTGTCATTGACCGATGGCCCACGCATCCCGGCCTCGTGGAGGCCTTTGCGCAGAACATTGAGGCAAAGCTGGCTGAGTATCCGGAGGAACGGAGGCGCAATGCCATTCTGCTCTTCTCAGCGCACAGCTTGCCCATGGACGTGGTCAACAGAGGTATGATATCCGCTTGCATCTTGCTGCCGTGGACATTGCAAGCTAACCCACCACCAGGCGACCCGTATCCCGGCGAAGTTGCCGCCACCGTTCAAGCCGTCATGGAGCGACTCAAGTTCTCCAACCCTTACAGGTTATGCTGGCAGTCGCAGGTCGGACCCAAGGCTTGGCTGGGTCCTCAGACGTCCGACACGGTGGAGAACTACATTGCAAAGGGCCAGAAGGACCTCGTTCTTATCCCCATCGCCTTTACATCAGATCACATCGAAACACTATACGAACTCGACATTGAGGTCATTGGCGAGAGCGGCCACGCAGACACCGTCAAGCGGGTGGACAGCTTAAACGGCAGCCCAGTCTTCATCAAGGCGCTCGCCGACCTTGCAAAGTCACATCTCGGCTCCGGCCAGGCGTGCTCGCTTCAGATGGGTCTCCGGTGTCCTGCGTGTAAGAGCGAAAGGTGTGCTGAGTCGAAGAAATTCTTTGCCAGCCAACAAGCTGCGCTATCATCGGCTTAGACTGAGACGACGGTTACGGAAAAGGAAAACGGACATGCATTGGGCTTTAGGGAGAGCATGGCACATGTAATATATCTCGCCGGCCTATTCCATGTATAGGCCCCCTATAGGTGATTCGGATCGTATATATCTAGACCACATCACGCACCTCTGAAACAGCTTCGGTACCTATGTACTTGTGAATAGGGCTGGGTGGCAAGAAACTTGGCCCGCATGGACTTGGATAGACTGGATGTGTGACATTCACCAATCACAAGTACGCATGGCCAGCCCCGTCCAGGCATCGCCATCACGGCGAGGATCCCTCCAGAGCAGATCCGGAGTACTAACAGCTGGGGAGAGCAGACAGACTCGGCTATCGTCATGCTTCAAGTTGTGGGCACCCTGATCAGACCCACCGGCGAAAGGTTCCATACATGCATTCAGAGAGCCGTACGAATTGGTGAGAAGCATGTGCGAGGGCGGCCTGCAGTGGACGGGGTGAAGCAACAGGCGAGGCTAACGCATCATTTTCCGGTGGTTGGTCTGGCTTGACGTCTGGCTGCAGATACGACGGGCAACGCTGGCCAGTCACGGCCGGCGGTGGTCATGTCGAGAATGCTCCGGTGAATTTTTGTGGAAAAGGAGAGGCTAGAGTGGTTCATCTACTTGTGATCAATTTTGCTTGATACTATCACACTGCTTGTGAGACGATGGCACTCTGTACATAGTAGTACCTCGGCAGAGGCAGAGAGGCAGAGAAGCAGAGCTTATAAGAGTCCTCGCGGCGTTCTCGTCAACCCACAAATGCCCAGAAGCTTCTCTTTCGTCGACATGTGGGGGTGAATAGTAGCATTGTTTGCCGTGTGGGGCAACTCCCAGACAGCTCCAATCTTGCGCGCGTGTCGATCATGTGTGTGTCTCACGACAAGAGGCGGGAGTCGACGAGGAGGCCGTCTGTCAGTGGCTGGTTATATTCGTACTGATTATCGTATTGCTGCAGGCGGCATGCTCTGCTATGCCGGCGACATGTATGCTCATCTATGTAGGCACCGGACGCGAGCTTGTTCAGTGGCTGCATGGGTTCGTTATCGCTGTTGATGCCATCTGTTTGTGTGCATGTGGTTCAAACAGCTTTTATTACCGTATGAAGCGAATCGGGATGGTGTTTGAGTGGGCTCTCGCCAGCCACATCCCGACCCTATAGAACCCTTCAATGACCACGAATTGGAGAATATCAACAGAATATCTGACAAACCCCAGACTTTGTTAGTATCCTGAGAATACAACCCAGCTGACGAGATGAATTACCCTACAATTCTAAAACGGGCAATGTCCTGCCCCCTTCGTCTTATTAGGCACCGTGTCGGATATTAGCCTCGACCGGGATGCAGGCAGCGACTGGCCTTGCCAGTGAGCCGCCTTGATTGTCAGGTTGTTTCACAGCAGCTGCGACGCCTTCATTCCCTGAACATCCAAGTCACGCCGTGAGCAACCTTTTCCTGGAAACGCTGTGATAGTCATCGGTTCTCCATTAACTGCTCCGGCGCCAACGCCGTCAAGTGCATAAGCCAGGCAGGGAGACTTGAGGTTTGTCTCAGCCTGCACGAGCCTTCGGGATTGAGTCGTCCATCTCCAGCGCCTCGGAGCGTCGCTCCGCTGGCAAAGAAACTCTCCCGGTGATTGTACCACTGCAGCTGTCGATAGCCGTTGCGGCGTGTCGTGTCGTTTCGTGTCGAGTCGAGTCTCTGGAGGGATGCAAACAGAGCAATCTCACCTGTGGCGGCAAATGAAGATGAGCTCCTCGCCAGCCTACCTATACCTATTAATAGGCCGAGCAACTGTTTGGGCACGAAGCAGACACGAGGGCTCGTACAGGTACAGCAAGTACAAGTACCTACTCACCTCAAGTGCTGCCCAGATGCTCGGCAGTGCGGTGATATGACCGCAGGAGTAGCGAGAGTGCGAAGCAATCCGAAGAGACACTGCCTGGAGCTCCTGAAATTAAATCGTGTCCATCGACTGCTACCACGCTGGGATGTACCGGTACTCGTGCCATACCATGCCTGTCGTGTCCTGTCGTGTCGTCTCAGCGAGATACCCTAAGCCGTCCGTCATGCGACCCTTGAGATTGGACTCGACTTTCCGAGACGAACCAAATTTGCCGTGAGCAGCGCGTCCGATGCCGCGCCTGGAGCTTGCCCAGGCCTTGATCCGCAGCCAACCTGCCGCGGCTGCTTCACCCAATATTCAACTCGTCAAGGCTCTGATGCACTTTTGACACTTTTGATGTCGAAGTCACTCCATCCAAGCTCCAAGTTCTCAGCACCGCGTCTGGTCCAGAAAAGTACCCGGTACCTGGGCCAAGCCCGATCCGTTACAGCGCCACAGCGCGGGTGGTGCTGTGGCTCGTGGGAAATCAGCGGCTGCGGCCAATCAGCGGCGGCCAACGGCGGGCCAGGGCCCTGTTGTGAAG
This sequence comes from Trichoderma parareesei, assembly GCA_001050175.1. Lineage (NCBI taxonomy): Eukaryota > Fungi > Ascomycota > Sordariomycetes > Hypocreales > Hypocreaceae > Trichoderma > Trichoderma parareesei. Next base: position 26,662 of record LFMI01000056.1, on the reverse strand, counting down.
CTCCTCTGCTAATTGACTAGCGCACCAGGACATCGATCCCCTGGCCACGCTAGTCCCGCTGCGGCATAGCCCGCTCATGCACCCCCTTTTGCCAGATTGACCACTCCAGATTGAAGCGAGCAAGCAGCTGCTAGCGGTCGAGTGCTAATGTCCTTCCACTGGAAGCTGCCCGGAGCAGCGCTGTAGGTGCCCCGACGAAATGGCAGCGCGCAGTACGAGTGACAGCCGCGGCCGGTGACGGCCACAGCGGGCCCTCAGGTACCGGGTACCGCGCGCGGTGGAGCATCGCCCCCCTGGAACGGCGCTGCCAGCAGCTGCTGCACCACGCTGGCCAGAGCCCAGAAGCCAGCGGCCTTTGCCCAGCACTAATTCCTCCCCGTCATCACCCCCGAAATTATCTTCCTCCTGCTCGTCCTCAACTGGCCTCATTTGCACTTCACTTCACTTCTTCACTTCCCTCCGTCATTGCTACTTCCTCTCCAGCTGGTTGAGCGCCTTTGACATTTGCCCTTCTCTTCACCGCGGTCGTTTCTGCCTCTTGATCCTCTTTCTTCGAATCCATTGACACGCGTCGTTATCTGCTAGGGTCACAGCGCATTTTCTCCTTTGGTAGGTCATCTCCCGCTGCCTTGGCTGTCCTCGAGTTCGAGTCGAGATCCCACCGCACGATGCCTTCACGGCGTTTGCCGGAGCGGCGAATCGGCGGAGGAGCGTCCGTCTGTCTGCTGCCAGCTGCATTCGCCCGCTTCCACCTGCTGCGCGCGCTAGCTGCCATGTGCCCTGAGAGCCAAACGAAGCTGCTCTCTCGACTCGTGGTTCCTGGCCGTTTGGCTGCGCCCTCTTCTCCTCTCCTGCTCTCTCTCCGCCCCGAGACGACCATCACGGCTAACCAATCGCGCAGAATCTCCAGCCTTCTTACCATTTCTTTATCAACCTTCCTTCGGCCGCTCCTTATACATCGATATGGGTAAGATAACTCTCTCTTTTGAAGCTCTGCATGGCCCTGCGTGGCCAGGTCTCCACGACGCGAGGAGGGGGCAGGAGGCATTCTGGGCGTGCCACGAGGCACTTCACCACGGCACCGGATCTGAGCAACACAAAACACGGGCGCCTCCTATCCTCTCTTCTTCATCCCACGCACCACCTGGCTTT
>LFMI01000056.1:12996-25445 GCA_001050175.1 Trichoderma parareesei | reverse complement strand
TTTTTTTTTTTTTTTTGGCAAAACACCATTTCCGTTGCTTCAAGTACAAAATCCTTATATCCGACCTTTTGCAACCTGGCATGACGTTCGATCTGGTCTACCACGTCAGGGCGCGAGCTCGCAGCCTCCAGCTCGACAAGACTGCCTTGACGCCAGCAATGGTTGCCCTGGAGCAGGTGGCAGCCCAGGCTCAAGCGACGAAGCGGCTGAGCAGCTTGCCAGACGGACAAACTCCCTCTGTCCAGTTCTCGGTGCCTTCCTTTGTTCCCGCTGCCATTCGCCGCTATCGCAGCATGCTGGAGGTCGAAGAGCCGCCCAAACTTGGACCGTGGAACCCGATGTCATTCGAAGAGCTGTACTCAGGCCCGGTGGAATCGGCCGCGGTCTCGGACGGCGACATCCTGAGCTCTGACCGGTCGACGAGATCATGTTCTTGGAACACCAACCCGCCAAATACGGTTGAGAGCCAAGAAACTGAGTTGTCCAGTCAGAAGCCAAGCGCCTAGCTCTCCTGCCTCGCTGCCATGCATTGCTTCTCACATCTTGTAGCAGTTGGGATCCAGCAGCTAACATTTGGGTTTGAATAGCTTCCAACGGTGCCGATTCACCACAAGGCGCTGCCTCGCCAGCCCCCGGTATGTTTTGACGCGTCTACCCACCGCTAGCTGCAGTTCTAACATGATGGCAACAGGCGCGGCTGCTTCTGACAACAAAAACATTGTTCGACGAAAGCTGACCGGCTATGTTGGATTCGCCAACCTTCCCAACCAGTGGCACCGTAAGAGTGTGCGAAAGGGCTTCAACTTCAACGTGATGGTTGTTGGCGAGTCTGGTCTGGGCAAGTCGACCCTGGTCAACACTCTCTTCAACACCTCCCTGTACCCTCCCAAGGAGCGCAAGGCGCCCAGCCTCGACATCATCCCCAAGACTGTCACCATCCAGTCCATCAGCGCCGATATCGAGGAGGCCGGCGTTCGTCTGCGCCTGACCGTTGTCGACACCCCCGGCTTTGGCGACTTCGTTAACAACGATGAGTCGTGGCGACCCATTGTCGACAACATTGAGCAGCGTTTTGACGCCTACCTGGATGCCGAGAACAAGGTCAACCGAGTCAACATTGTTGACAACCGAATTCACGCCTGTGTCTTCTTCATCCAGCCCACTGGCCACTCCCTCAAGCCTCTCGACATTGAGGTTATGCGCCGCCTCCACACCAAGGTCAACTTGATCCCCGTCATTGCCAAGTCTGACACTCTAACGGACGAGGAAATTGTCGCCTTCAAGGCAAGAGTAAGTCAAAAGATTTTCCTTTCTGCATGGGCCTCTGCAGCGGAGTGGAGTTACTGACTTGAACACCAGATCTTGGCCGACATCAAGTACCACGGCATCCAGATTTTCGAGGGCCCCCGATATGAGCTCGACGACGAGGAGACGATTGCCGAGAACAACGAAATCATGTCCAAGGTTCCCTTCGCCGTTGTTGGCGCCACCAACGAGATCAAGACTGCCGACGGCCGCAAGGTCCGCGGACGTGAGTACCCCTGGGGTATCATCGAGGTCGACAACGAGGAGCACTGCGACTTTGTCAAGCTCCGCCAAATGCTCATCCGCACGCACATGGAGGAGCTCAAGGAGCACACCAACAACAACCTGTACGAGAACTACAGAACCGACAAGCTGCTGGCCATGGGTGTTTCGCAAGATCCTAGCGTCTTCAAGGAGGTCAACCCTGCCGTCAAGCAGGAGGAGGAGCGCGCCCTGCACGAGCAGAAGCTCGCCAAGATGGAGGCCGAGATGAAGATGGTCTTCCAGCAGAAGGTGGCGGAGAAGGAGAGCAAGCTCAAGCAGTCAGAGGAGGAGCTCTACGCGCGCCACCGGGAGATGAAGGAGCAGCTCGACCGCCAGCGCCTGGAGCTCGAGGACAAGAAGCAGCGCATCGAGAGCGGGCGGCCGATAGAGAAGGAGGGCAAGCGAAAGGGCTTCTCACTGCGATAAACGACGGCCAGTGGTCCCCGCCCGATCGCCCCCGAGTCGCGACTCGCTACCCGCACGATCCATATCAGAATATCCATGATGTCCATACAATATCTGCTCGACGCCTTTCCTTTTCCCCTTTTCGATTCTTTGATTTTCCTTTTTGTCGCCTCCTTCTCGTCACTTTATTTTAATCATAAACTCGTATAATCGCCGCCAAGAAAAGCTTTGTCTTCCGGAAGGGTGGGCAAGGAAAAGAACCTTGTTATGATAACTGGTCATGCAGCATGGAGAAGTGCAGGACTATGGAGCATTTCAAATCTTGACTTGGTATGGTGGTCGCGGCCAAGCACGGCTTGGGCAGCTCCTCTGGGTGGTTTTTGTTTCCCCCCAAATCACTCACACCTTTTGGCGTCCCATGGGTCATCAAGGATTGGACAGGGCGATTGCTCTGTGGAGGAGAGGCCGCAAGCAGTGCTGGGTTTGCCCCCTGCTCTTTGGTGCAGTTGTTGGGAGGGTTGGGGCCGCCGTGCGAAAAGTCACTCATTATTCATTTCCTACGATCGTCACACGTACGCTTTCCTTTGAAATCTATGTCGGGCAAGATATGGCCGAAAATACCCTGCGTCTCCGTCTTTTCCACTCGCCATACCTTCGGATAGACCCGTACCCTGGTTGCCTGTCTGGATGGAGCGGCGGACTGCGGATTTGAATTTGACTGGAGCAAATGGATGGCTGGAGGAGGGTTGAATCAGCAACTGTTGTATTTTAGTCGCGTGCTTGACGTCTCCAACACGCGATGGTATGTCTAGGCTTGTTTGTCGTAATTTTCCTAGCTAGTTTTGATTTTGTGTCTGTTAATTCATTTTTTACCAAAAGACGCGTGCGTGTGCGTGTGCTGTGCTGTGATGTGCTTTGAAGAGTAGGTAGAATGCTTGATCTGTTTGGTACTATCTGGCTATTGATGAGACATCGTGTGCTTATTAGGGGAGGAGTAGTTAGTTTATATGCTCTGTACATCCCATTGAAATCGCCCATGCATATAAATAAGTATGTGGTTTGAAGCGACAAACAGGAGAGAAGAGTGATTCCCCTTTGCGATCCCGCCATGACAATTTCCCTAGGTAGACACAGGGAGGTGAAGTAAACATTTCACCTCCCCACCAGCTTTACACCCTCTCTTTCCTCGACATGTCCTTATTCCATTTCGGTTGCAGTTTTTCTTTTATTTTTTCTTTTGATTTTTATTTTGTTTGTCTTGTCTGTTGTGGTTCGTTGCCCAATCTTCCTCATCGCAGACAAGCCCTTTGTCCCACTTCACTCCCAGAACATGAAACGCTTTTCACCTCCTCTTTGAATTCCTCAACAGAAACGCACCGACAACGCCGGCCGCAATGCCGATGCCGCTGATAATCGCCACGCCGAGGAGCCCTTCCTTGGCGACCTTGTCATCGATGAGCTGGCGCAGGTCGGTGGCCTGGAGGTTGGCGGGCTCCTTGTCGAGGAGGAGGTCGTTGTAGCGGCGGGCCTCGCCGTAGTTGCCGAGCTTGTAGTTGCCGAGGGCGAGGTAGTAGAGGCATTCGCGGCGGCGCTCGGGGGAGACGCGGAAGATGTCGGAGAGGAGGCGGACGCCGAGTTGCTGGTCGTTGCGGTTGTTTGATTTGACGAGGCCCTGTTTTTTTTTGCGTTGGTCACTCGTGTGTGAGCTAGGAGAGTCGACTTGGAACGCGGAGGGATGAAGGGGTTGGAGGGGGGGGGGGGGGGATGTATGTACCCAGGCGTAGTTGAACTTGGTCTGGACGCCGACCATTTCGCCTTCTTTTTCGAACTGGGCGCGCAGGACGCTGAGCTCTGAGGGGTTCAGAGGCCTGTGCGGTGTTTAGCTGGGTTGTGTCATCGACTATGGCTGTTTTGAGGGGGGAGGACGAACGTCTCTGCGTCGAGGGCATCTGTAAATGAAGCAAGCAGTTAGCCGACCTATATTCCGACTGGTCTTGTGTGATGTATTGCGCATCTCGACATGACGGAGGGAGAGAAGAAGGATGCTGTAGGCGGGCGTAGATGCTGGGGAAAGGACATGAGAGCTGCCTTACAGGGAAGTTCTGTGACCATGTTGGGCGGCTGGTGATGTTGTGGATGATGGAGGCGCAAGTGAGTCGGGGTTGTCTTGAGCTGATTGAGGGAAGCCGAGGTAGAAGCGCAAAGGGACGATGTCGGTCGTAGTCGCTTTCAGCAAGGACCGTCCAGAGCAAAGATGAGACTAGAAGCGAAGAGAAAGGGAAACAAGAGGAAACAGTTAAGCGAGTTCAACCGGAAAAGCGAAAGAGATCGATCAGCTGTATGATTTGCCAGGTCTCGTGAGGTTTTGCGAATGGTGGTTTGGCTTGTTGTCAAAGGGAAATCAGAGGTCATAAGTTGTTGCCCTTGTCTGCCAAGCTACTATCGTATTGTGTGGCTGTGGAAGCAGCGTGGTTCGAGGTGTGGCTGAGGCGAGCTGATGACGTTGCGGGGTGTGGCTTGTTTGGGCGGAAGGGGGGTTGTCCCGGGCGACGGAACTTGGGGGAGAAGGAAGGTTTGTTCTTTCTGGTGACATTTGCCAACAACACCACAAATTGAATCACGAAACGGCAGAACAGCAATCATCTCGATTTGATTTTTTTTGGAGGATCCACATATACAAGCTTTGCCCTTCATTGAAACACCGCCACGATGCTCCTCGCCGAGGATCCAGCCACTGTACGTTTCAACCGATGCCTTTCAAACCGCAAAACATGCAAAAGCACATACATGCTAACACCAAACTGCTGCTGCTGCCCAGCTCATCCACCACACCATCAACAACTTCAACATCCAGCCCGACAAGCTCGCCGTCAGCCGCATCTCGGAATCCCTCTCGACGCTCCAGCAGGCGCGCGAGCTGCACCTCCGCGACAGCGACGCCACGCTCAAGAGGCTCGCGCGGCAGCTCAACACCATCAACGCGCAGCACGACGAGCTCGCGTCGTCCCATTCCTCGGCCGACCACGCGTCCACGATTGCGCGCCTCGACACGCACAAGTTCCGCGTCGCAAAGGCCGCCTCCGACGCCGAGATGGAGGCGGAGCGCCTGGCGCAGCAGGCGGCCGATCTCGCGGCGCGGCTGCAGGAGCTGGAGCTGCAGGGCGTCGACGGGTCCGAGGAAGGGAGGAGGAGGGATCCTGTGGACGACGAGGTGTTGCTGCGGCTCAAGGTGTATCGGAGCCTCGGGATTGAGATTGAGAGGGACGAAAAGGATGGGGAGTGGGCGAGGGCTGTGGTGAGGAATGATCGCAAGGGGGATGTGCATGTGGTGAATCTGGATAAGAAGTTTTCGCGGTACTTTTACGCGAATTACTTTTGGCAGACGCTGTGAAGGGGTGGGGGGACTGTCGAGTTTGTGGGTTTCAAAGTTGTTGGATTCGGGATTGTTGGGTTTGCTTTTTTGAAGATACCATTCGTCATGAGGAGTTGGAAAGGAATGTCTGGACACGGCGTTGAGGACTTGTGTGTTTTTACGGACGGTTGTGACGGCATTCGGGGTCGATGAAACCAGATACAAGACGACCATGTATGTATTAAATCTCATCATGACAGCAAAGAAGAGCAGAGGCAGCAATATCCTCACAATCTGAATGTACAACCCGAATCGCATGCCATGTCCTTTTAGAAACGCCGAATTGCATAACCAACCATTTCCCGTGTCACAAGCATTCAAAAGCAGATGAATTGTCCAAGCCAAAATGAGTGTAACACGACAGCCAACTGCCGTTGTGATGCCGTTGTGATGCCTCATCAAACGTAACTTCAAACCACAGCCCATTTGACCGACCATCTTTTCGTTTCAGTCTTAGTCATCGCATCATCATCAACACAGCTAGTTGATGTTTCGCTTAGTTGCCTTGGAAGATATACTCATGGGGAAATAGCCGTCGTTCTGGTTGGCGCCGCCCATCAGACGCGGAGCCGAGGGCGCGCGAGCCTTGGAACTGTTTGGGGACGCCGGCGTCACCAGCCTCTGCTCGGGACTCCTGGCGCGGCCCTTCATCATGAGAAAGCCGCCGCCGTCCGCCGCTCCGGCCGGGCCCCCGGACAGGCTGCGCCGGTGGTTGCGGTCGTGCATGCGGTCGGGCAGCTCGTAGCGGGAATTGATGGTGGTCCAGAGCCGGTCATCGTCGTCGTTTTCGTCATTGTCGTCGCCCAGGCGCCAGCCGCCGACGCCTTCAAAGTCGCGCTCGGGACCGACGCTGGGGATGAGGCCGAGGCCGATGTCGCTGGCGGGCGTGGCGGAGCCGGCGGCGGAGTAGACGGAGGAGCTGGGCCTGCGGCGGCGATGCCTCTTGAGCAGCGTGGATGAGGCAGAGGGGCTGACGCTGTTGGTGCGGCTGTGGATGGAGGACGAGGACGAGGGCGAGGACGATGAGGGCCGGGGAGGGCGCAGGTGCAACTTGGCGGCGCTGCTGCTGCTGCTGCTGCTGCTGCTGCTGCTCTCGGTCAGGTGGGAGAGCGACTGGGAGACGAGGGAGAGGGCAATGTCGAGCCAGACGATGAAGACGCGCAGGATGAGGATGGAGAAGGCGAAGGTGGTGGTGATGCCGGCGAAGATGGCGAGCGGGATGGTGGTGACGAGGAGGAAGGGGACGACGAGGGCGTAGAGGGGGTTGAGGAGCGCCATGGGGTGTAGGAGGATGGATGTGAGGCGGGAGAAGAGTTGGCGGATCATGACATGGCGATGCTGGTTGGCACTTGTTGTTGTTGATGATGATGATATTGTTGTTGTTGTTGTTGTTGTTGTTGTTGTTGATGATGATGCTGATGTTGAAGAGGGTCGAGAGGAATGGAAGAAATGGTGGATTGGTGGCTTCAAGACAGCAAGGGTATTAATTGAATGCAGAACGCGACACGCCAGGACAAAAACACAATTGATGATGACTGAGAACGAAGACACAAGGAAATAACAGGATTGGGAGAAGAAATGGAAAAAAAAAAGAGAAGAGAAAAGATGAAGGAAAAGAAAAGTGAAAGTAAAAGTGTATATAGCAGCACAGCAGCAGCAAAGACAAGAAATCCGGGGGTGGAGTTGAAACAAGGGCGAGAGACAAGCGGGCTGACGATGAGAAGGCAGCTCGGATTAAGTAGTGGGTCAAGGCAGAAGAGATAAGGGACCTGCAGGACAAAGGAGGAGGAGGAGGAGGAGGCGAACGGGAGACAGGCTGAGAATCTGGTTATATGAATATGTGGCTTGCTTGTTGGGTGGAAAGGTTTTGGTGGTGGTGGTTGATGTGATTTTAGGAGGCGTCAAGGTGTGTGTGGGTGTGTGTGTGTGTGTGTGTGGCATATGATGGGAGGCTGGAATTGTCAAGGGGATGGCGCTAGACTGGCTTGATGAGATGATGGATGAGATACGATGGAGATGAGTGGCGATGAGATGGCATGTGAGATTCACATGTTTATTGGGTATATTCTTGGATTTTATTATTGAGCTCTGTTGGACACGGATGAGAGAGAGATGAGATACTGGCAAGGGCTTTTCGCATGATGAGATGAGACGCAGGTTGGTTGAAAGCCTCTTGCAGCTGATACGCACAGCATGTACCTACAACTAACAGTATCATGCACACAATCAATCAAGAATTGCGTCGTCGGCACTCGCCCATGATTCAATGGCCCGGGTGCGGGGAAGCGCCCAAAAAGCCGCGGCGTGGCGGCCTGGAGCTCTATTTCAGGGGAGGGAGGGGGGGATTGAAGCTTTTTTTTGGCTTAGGATAAGCAGTTAGCGAGGTTTGGGTTGGACATGAGTCAAATGAGGATTATGAAGCTGGACGGGTTGATGCATTTCATGATCATGATGATGATGATGGATGAGGCCTTGTATGAAGGATGATGATGATGGTGGTGATGGTGATGGTGATGGTGATGGTGATGATTAGAAAACTGCCGTGAAATTGATCGATAATACATAGTACTGATACAAGATCGGACGAGATGAGATGAGATGAGATGGGGATTTGCAGTCGGAGTGGATCGCCGGCAGACGGCAGCTTCTCCCCGCTTTCTCCACCGCTTTGAATCACCGACGGCTGCAGTTGATCGACTTGATGATGCAACTGTGGACTGGTAGAATCAAAACATCTGGCTCAAAGTCATCAGTCATCATTACAACACAGGGCTAGACTCTCGTCAAAACACCCGTTCCATATCCCTCTACGTGAAGAGACTCGGCTCGCGATGACCTCAACTTCTTCACCTTGATTACACCACCACTGGCATCTCATCAACTGCTTTATCCAGTGATACTACTACCAGCATCGCCAACATGTGTCACCAAGACAGAGACACAGACACAGACACCTCCTCACCACCGCCCAAAACAACCCACAATGACCCCTTCCCCTGGCCTCTCGGCGCCTACGACGCCCACTGCCACCCAACAGACACCATGTCTTCCCTCTGCCCCTCCTCCATCGCTGCTCTCCGCACCCGCGTCCTCGCCATCATGGCCACTCGCTCGCAGGACCAGCAGCTCGTCGCCGACGTAGCAGCCGAGCACGGAATCAAGCACGCAGACCCAGATTCGGGCTCCTCAGAGTCAGATTCAGCGGCCAAGTCCTGCAAAGTCGTTCCGGCGTTTGGCTGGCATCCCTGGTTCTCCTACCAGCTCTACGACGACACCGTCCCGAATCCCACGTACAACTACAAGCCTTCCAGCACCGATGACGACGATGTCTCTGCGGAAGAAGACGCCAGAATCAACCACTACCGAGCTGTTCTCTCTCCGACCCCCGAGGATCGATCCTTTCTCTCCTCCCTCCCTACACCAACCCCCTTGTCATCCCTGCTATCATCCACCCGCGAGTACCTCACCCGATTCCCTCTCGCTCTTGTCGGCGAAGTCGGGCTCGACAAAGGCTTCCGACTCCCTCAACAACGACTTCCCGACGATGATGCCTACTCCCGAGACGAGAGTATTACTCCTGGAGGACGCGAGGGTCGGCTTCTCAGTCCCTTTCGAGTGCAGATGCAGCATCAGCAGGCCATTCTGAAGGCACAGCTACGTCTAGCAGGGGAGATGGGGAGGGCCGTCAGTGTCCATGGCGTGCAGGCCCACGGCGTCCTGTACGATACAATAGCAGCCTGCTGGAAGGGCCACGAGAAGAAGGTCCTCTCCCGCAGAGACAAGAAGCGAATCGCCCCCGGCGCCGAAGCAAGCTCAGATGACGACGATGGAGATGAAGATGAAGCATCTTCAGGTAACGACGGCAGCAAAGCCAAGAAGAAGACGAAAAAGAAGAAGAAGAAGGTTGGCGGCAAACCCTTCCCCCCGCAGATATGCCTCCACTCGTACAGCGGCAGCGCAGACATGCTCAAGCAGTGGTTCCACCCAGCCGTGCCATCAACCATCTTCGCCTCCTTCTCGACGGGCGTCAACATGGGCAACGCCGGCGGCAAGGACAAGCTTGCAGCCGTCGTGCGGGCGGTGCCAGACGACAGGATCCTTGTCGAGAGCGACATGCATGCTGCGGGCGAGGAGGCCGAGGCGCTGCTGGAGGAAATGTATCGGTTTGTCTGTGAGGTCAAGGGGTGGGGGTTGGAGCAAGGGGTGGAGAGAATAGGGGGGAACTTTTGGCGGTTTGTATATGGGTAGAATGAGACTTTTATGACGCAGCGATCCTAACATGTGTTGACAGAAATGTGTTCCAAAGCGTTTGATAGAGTATATAAGACTGAAAATCAATTAGGTAGTTTTCTTGTAGATGGTATTTCGCAAGTTCTCGTCGTCTATTGTATGCTTGCTGGGTTTTCTCCCCCCCTTCCCTCTGGGTGTGTATAGCGCCTCGTCCAAAACTGCACGTGTTTCGTTGATGTTTTCTCTCAAATCGATATTATAAGTGGTTAATCATCGTAACGGCCATTAGAGTCTCTTTTCCTCAAGACCAAGTCATCACCTCGCTGAAAACACAACACCACAAAATGCAAATCAACAGCCATCAGGCCGCTTCTCATCAAACCTCCCTTGCACATCATCATCATCATCATCATCATCATACGCAGGCGGACTCACGTCGTCCACAAATCTCGGCAGCCTTCCATCCTCGTCCTCCCTCACGGCCGCCGCAGCAGCAGCAGCAACCACATCGCTAAACAGCGAAGCAGCCTCCTGAAAGGACGCCAGCTCGTCCTCCATCGTAGTGCTGTCGTCCCCTTCATGCATCGTCATCATCATCAGCCGCGTCTTTTCATCGACCTCGACGTGTCTTGTTGCCCGGAAGAGGTCTCGGACGCTTTCGCGGAGGAGACTGGCGGTGCTTTGTTCCTGGTTGTTGTTGTTGCTGCTGGAGCGAGGAGAGTGTCGTTGCGGGTGGCGGCGGTGGCCGGGGCTTCGTGAGCGGCGCGAGTGCATTCGCTGGCGGATGGAGCGGAGGATGAAGTAGAGGCCGAGGTGGAAGGTGAAGATTGTTGCAAAGAGCGGGACGTAGCCGACGTTCTGTTGGCCCAGAATTAGACTCATGATTCCGACAGAATAGATGGGAGGGTTTCAATAAGAGGCAGTATTTCTTACCCTTGGAGGAGGCGTCGGTATAAGTCGGGTAGAGCTGGAATCGGCATCGTCCCGATAGTAATAGAAGCGCTGTCCCCCCTGTCCATCCACCTGCATGCTCACCACCACCCCGTCATCCCTATGTTCCGGATGAGCATGTTGCCCGACCCGATGATGATGCTCACGACTCCCCGCCTCATCCCAATGCCGGTAGGAATCATGCCGCACGACCGGAGGAAACCCCAGCACAGAACCAAGCCAGTGCTCCATCGTGCCCCGTAACGTCGAGGACGCCAGCTTGGCCGTCTGGTAAAACGTCTGCATGCCACCACCAAGCGCCGGCAGCGTCGTCGTCGTTGTTGTCGGCATCCTAATGCCCAGCCTGTCCAGGACCATCCTCTGCTTGTCCTTGATGCGCTCGCCCAGCTCCCGCATCTGGTTCTCGAGCGAAACAATGTCGCCCACGTCCGCCTTTGTCCGCCCGTCAACCTCGTCAACCCCCGTCAGCCCCTTGATCCTCTCCAAGAGCCTCTCCTGGTGCCGCCGAGACGGCGCACGCCCGTCCGTCGTGTACACCACGGAATCGCCCCCAACGTCGTACACCTTGACGGGCGTCCGCTGCCGGAAGCTCGTCACAAAGGTCGACGACGACGACGACGACGACGACGACGCCTCGGGGGCAATGGCCTCGCCGTCGAGGGACATGATTGTCACGACGAGGTCCTGGTCCCAGGGGACGCCACCACCGCGGCGGCGGCCGGCGTGCTCGTGCTCGTGCTCCCGGCAGGTAAAGTTCCAGCTCGCCGTGACGGTGCGGCCGTCTAGGGAGGCGAACGTGCCTTGGCCGGCGCCGGTGTCATCCTGCGCGAGGAGGAAGCCGTCGATGCGGACCTTGGCGGGGGCGCAGGCTTCTGAAGACTCCTGGATGTCGAGGTTGAGGACCTTTTTTCCAAGTTGCGTGTGTTAGTGGAACTTCATTGTGGTGACCGGGGGTGTTTCTGCTGTCTTACCAGAGGCTGGTCGGCCGTCTTTGCGTCTCGGGAGGCGCCCGTGGGTACGGCAATGGCAACGGAAAAGGCAGACTCGGCCGGGATCTCTGTTGAAAAGAAAAGGTCAGTATCTCGACACATGATTTGGTGTAAGTGATGCCCTCCTCAGTGTCCAGTGCGCCCCCCCTCCCCCCGATAGTGTACCCAGCCCGCCTCAGCTCTCTCTCTCTCTCTCTCTTCCGCTCCAAATTCAACACGCACCTCGTAATGACACATTCGTAGGCACAGGCCTCGCCAACACCGCCGCCGGCGCCAACACGAGCGTTGCCGCCTTGCTGAGACCGCGCATTGTCGTGACCTCGATTCTAGGCAGCCAGAATAGGTAATATACGCCGCCGCTTGTGTGTAATTCGTGATGCGACCACTCCGCCACTCGAGGATTCCAAGAAGAAGAAAAACTGCAAAGAAAACAAGGCACTATAAGATGGACAAAGTACAAAAGGCGAGAGAGAGAGAGAGAAATGATTAAGCTTAATAAAGAAGCCTAGAATTGGTTCGCCGCGAAAGAGAGTTCAGTCAAATGTGATAACCAATAAAGCTGTACGACATTGACGAGAACGCGCGTCAGAGTACGTTCGTTGGGCCACTCACCACCACCTGTAGGTAGGTAGGTATGAGAGGAACGCCTTCACGTACAACAGCAACAAGGAGAGAGAGGAATGAGGAGAGAGACAGGAACCAAAGACTGAAAGAAAAAGAAAATCCCCGGAAAAGAAGGTAGAGAAAAAACAAGTGAGACCTTTTTCTTGTCTCTTGAGAAAGAAAAAAAGAGCCTCGCCCATTCTTGTCTCACATGCCCTTGAATTGAAGGCCGCATTGCAACGGCTGGCTACGCATGCCTTTAGCTACACAAACAGCAAGAGGCTAACGCT
>LFMI01000614.1:2528-12776 GCA_001050175.1 Trichoderma parareesei | reverse complement strand
TTTTTTTTTTTTTTTCTCGTTCGCCCAGGGAGGGGAGGGCGTCTTGCTGCAAGCAGTAAAGTGCCCATGTAGGTCGTGCTTTAGCTTCAACACCACCATCAGCCAGCTTGCCAAGCTGCCAGTCATGCAAAAAGTGACTCCCATCTTCGTACTGCTCGTAATATAGTGAATCCCATGCAGCAAAAACAGCTCGAAATTTGCATCTGCCACGGGTCGGGCAACTCCACCGCAGGCACTCCACGTCAGGTCAAGACAGGCCAAGCCCAGTCTAGACCAGTCTAATGCTTCGGCTTTGGCTCCTCGCTAGCAGTGACAGACGGACAGTCGCATCAGTCTTATCGAGAGTTGAACTTCATCTGCCCGCAGGTAGAGCAGGTCCACCACTGCCGCTCCATTTCTGTGGCGCAATACTCGCAGCGCCAAGTTGCTGGAGGTGCTGGGCCTGGAGCCTTAGCCTGGCTAAGATTCGCTGCTGCTGCTGCTGCTGCTGCTGCTGCTGGGCGCTGGGCTGTTGTTGTCGTTCGCCGTGTCTCGCGAGGGTTCGTCTTTGTCCTCGGCGGACTGCTCGTCAGGTCAATCACAGCTGGCCTCGGCCCAGGCTGTCTCGGCGTCACCGGCGCGTGTACCGTTGCCTCGCTGCGCTCCACCCCGCAGGCACCGCAGCACAAGAAGTTCTGAGGGTTGTGCAGAGTGCAAATCGAACAGATCCAGAACTGCTCGCCGTCTGGCTGGCTAGTATGCGCCGCTCTCTGGTTGCCGGTAGCATTGCCTCTGGCGCTGCTGCTGCTGCTGCTGTTGCTGTTGCTGTTGCTGCTGCCCGAGTTTCCATCAAAGGATACTCCCGTGGCCGCAGTTCCTTTCATGACTTTCTCCGCAGGCGATGAATTCATATAGGAACCGCCGCCCAAATTGGCCATCTCATCTTCCTGGGCTAGCTCCCACAGAGCTTGCGCAATGGCAAGATCGTTAGCCTCGTCCTCTTCCGCCTGCGTGCGGAACCCGTTCCTGGACGCTGTATCGGCAATGGCTCGGATCTCATTGTCGCTCAGCTTGTCCGTGGCGCAACCCTGAAGGGCCTTGTTGCGCTTCTCAGCCGCCGCAGCAGCCGCTTGGCGCAGGTTCCGACCTGGCCTTGGCGGCCGCGACACATCACCTCCGCCAAGCCGCCGTCCCGAGCCGCGAGTCAACTGCTCGTGAGCCTTTCGCTTCTCTGCCGCAGAGCGGGCGAGCCGCTGCACTTCGCGGAGCGGCAGTGCCTGCCTGCCTCCCAGCCGATGGCCCTCGGACAAGAACCCTTCGCCTGTGTATCCCTTGAAGAGAAGACCCTGCCATTCGTCGCGCAGCTGGTCCCAGAGGGCGTGGAATTTGCCGTCGTGAGGCCCATGGACAATGTGGCACAGCTCGTGCAGCATCGTGTCGACGATGCTCTCGGTAGCGAGGAACTGATTCTGGTCCTGCGGATAGCGTAGCCGCAGGCATATCTTCATGCCGCGATTGACATTGAGGCCTACCACCGTCAGTCAAACTACCGACCAGGCTGGACGAGCTATGCATCCAAAGTGCATGCGCACCGAGTAGGTTTGTCTCGTTGGGATAGAACTCGGCCAGCTCCCTGACCTTCCACCCGCGGTTCCGCATGATGGGCTTCACGAGGGAGGCCACCTTCTTGAGGATTGTTAGCGCCTCATCTGCGCGGCGAAACTGCGCGAGGTGCGAGTAGGACAGAACGAGGGGATCGTGTTCCGGCATCCTGACTCTGTTCGGATCTATAATCTGTGTCCGGGATATTAAACCACAGGCGCTGAGCACGAAAAAGAAGAGATCTTCAAGTGTGGTGTTGCAGGCCAACGCAGCAGAGAGGAGTCTAAAGAGAAAAGGAATCGCGGTCTACATGACTTCAAATGTCTATCAGGTCTTTCAGCGACTCGCCACGTCACAGCAGATGCCTTGAGTCGTGTCACCACTCAGGCATTTCGACCTTGCCATGTTAACGATTGAGATTCGACGGCTTTCTAGGTAAGCATCATTGAAGGTAAGGCGCAAAGTCTACGCGGCCTGATGACTAAGCCCGGTGCCGGGTGAGTGAGCAACGCCCTCTGGCTCCTCAGGTATATTACAGCAAAAGCAGAAGCTCTGGCAGCGAATAACCCCTTGAATCAAATGTCACCTATATGTGATAATCTGTGTTTGATTGCAATTGTGTGATTCGATTACGTGAAAGG
Organism: Trichoderma parareesei; assembly: GCA_001050175.1. Lineage (NCBI taxonomy): Eukaryota > Fungi > Ascomycota > Sordariomycetes > Hypocreales > Hypocreaceae > Trichoderma > Trichoderma parareesei. The sequence goes on along the minus strand of LFMI01000614.1, from coordinate 10,554 downwards.
TGAATGAGAGACGTTGAATTGACCGATGTCGTTCGGGTATGACACGCCCCTGAGTCGTGGTGAACGTATGTTAATACCTGACGCTCGAAAGACAACTTACAGGAGTGTACATACACTCCTACAATGGAAAGTCAATCTTTTGCTCAGAAGCAAACACTGAGTCTACCATCTCTGTAGGTCTGACTCACTCATAGAATCTACCCGTATGAGAAATGAAAAGAGACACTGTCGAACACCTCCCGTCAGCAGGGCTCATTGATGCCTTTCGGCATATGGAGAAGATACAATCCTCTTAAAGCTCTCTAAAGCAGTTCCGATACCACGGTTTTCTTTGCTGATGTCACAAACTGCTTTCACGCTGGTGATTCTGCCCATCTTGTTCGACTATCCCTTGCCTATCCATCGCTCGCCAATACGATCTCGCTACAAAAGGACTCCAGAGCTACAGGCAAAAACACACTGTGTAATTACACGTTTGGCAGGTCCCATTTCTACAAGTCCACCGAGCGTCACATGGACCCTGAACAAGCTGAGGTGCTCAGCGAATAGCACGACCACGAGCCCTCACAGCTCAAGACGTGCACACGTTCTAGAATGGTCCTCGGCCCCCCTTGTATCCCAGCTGTCATGTCTACAAAGAGCGGAACTATCCTTATCAACACTACCTATTAAATCGCCCTACAGATGGTTGTGAACAGGGACTACGGAGCAAGGATGACCGTTGACACTTGTAAGCGCAAGCTTGTCATTTCTCTCTCTCAATATGCATGCTATATGTGATAGCCGTGGTGCGTGTGGCCACCTGAATCGGGCCGCTGAGAGACAGGTCAATGAGCTATCAGTATGTATTGTCTTCTCCTCATACACGCTGAGGGGGGGTTGGATGATCCAATGAGGATGTGTGGCATGCCTCCTTGTCAAAGGTTGCAGACCAGCATCACCCGTCAGTTCTCGACTCGCTTGTTCCGAGACATGACAGGTGGTCGGCATGGAACTTTGTGGAGGTGGGACGGTCCAACTGCAATAGGCTCCCCCGGTGCTGCTGCGAACACCCAAGAGCAGAACACTCCATACATATGCGTTGCTCAAGAGGATGGTTTGATGGCATGACACCGGTGCATACAGACCTGTTCTCTATTGTTGTCATATCGCTTGATCATATTTCACCGAACCATGTCTCTTGGTATAGCATCTCACATCATCCCGCATATACTTCTCTTTCATCCGCCGCTCGACTACACGCGTACCGACCGGGGTAACATCAGCATCGAAGCAATGTTAGCACATCGAGTGATCCCTCCAAATCTCCTGACATCAGAGCCCCTTGGCGACTCATTTCACACCTCGGCCCCTGGATTAAAGGAAACCCGCTGGAAGAATGTGCAATCCCCGAGTCGGGGTAGTGTCAGCACATGCAAGCTCTATACGAAAACACACCAAGACTGACAGTGACGCTCAATCTCAAGAAGTGTTTATCCAGAAGTACTCATAGGAAAAGTCGTTTTACCGTGCGACTATGCATAAGGCGCAGCGTTGAGCAAGTCAATCATGTTCGTTCTGCGCAAACCAAATCGTCTTGATCTATATGACTCTCCCCCAGACAATACATGTAGACCACACGTAAACCGGTGGTGAGAATACTTGCCCAGGAGGCGCCGCCTTACTTACCGCCACCCACAGGCAACGCAGATGTTTGAAAGACTACCAAAGGACGTCTTCACACCAGCGGAACTTGACGTGATAACATACAGTCGATCGGCGTCCAAAGGACAAGCAGCCATGTAAGGTCAGCCTCGGCAATCTCATAGCTAAAAAGAAGCCTTTCACTGTCTGAGGCACTTCTTTATACTAGGTAAGTAGGTAAAAGTAAGGTCGGCAACACCATCTGTCAGAAAGACTTTGACATCGCGCCTGTCATGGTGCGGACTCTCTGTCCTGTCCAGGCATCAACGCAAGAGAACGACATAATCAGCAGTATTACGTCTGCGACTCCATTTGATCTTTGTGGCATGCGAGAATACTCTCATGGTTCGAGCCGCATGAGGTTCCAAAATCCTTTTCTTTGGGCTCGGGCTACAGTGCCCCTCCCCTGCCAGCAAAACCAGGGTGAACATGTTTTGCTGAAAGTTCGGCGGATCTGTCAGAGTAGCCATTAGGCCAATACGGATAATTTCACCATCATTGGCACGGGTTTAAGCCACAGTAAAGGGGACCCAAGCCACAGTAGAAGTATCAGCAAAGGAGTCCGGCAAGCGTCTTCTCCTTCGTCTTCGTCTTCCTCCGCTGACTCCTTATACTACCGCATAGTATTCGCATTCTTGGTAACTCGACGAGATCTCCCAGGTCAGCAATCGTCAGTAACATGGTCGTCCAGGATGATCTTGCCGTCTACCCAAAACCCGTTCATTCTATCTCTCATCAGCCCAAAGATCTGCGAGGGCTTGATGCCAGTCGTGGCCTTGATCTCGCTGCATGAGCAAACCCTCAAACCTTGTCCATGAAGGTTACGAAGCAGGCTCGCACCGTGATGTTGCTCGAAGGCACTGTGTTCTATTTAGTATAGATTCCTACGTACCCGTGTTCGGAGTTGTATAAAAGCTACAAAGATACGAAGCACGTAGGAAACAGCGCCTACTGCTATAAGGCGAATAGCATTTAAGACCGAGCACATACGACCATACCTTACCTAGGCATGCGGTAGAAAGAAGACACCAGAATGATCTCGTTTAACGCTAGATTTCTGTACCTCAGTCTACCTGGTATGGATACATCAACTGCAATCTATAAAACGTACTTCAGTAGAATAGAAATACATAGCGATAGTAGCAGAAACTAGAGACCCTTTTCTTTTATAGATATCAGTAGTAATACTAGGTAGGAGTAATAGGCACCATATATACCTTAGTAGGTAGAGTGTGTAAGCTAGGTACCCTGGTGTTTTTCTTTCACAGCCTGCTTAGGTACCTTACAGTGCGTCAATAGGTAGGCTATCAGCAGCTCCTGGGTTCTGCTAATAGGTCACGTGATGCGACTATATAAAGGTCATCGAACCGGGAGGATCCTCTCTTAGTAGCTTCTATGCCCCACTCGTTTCCTGCACCTTCCCTCTGCCCAAACCATCTACGTACCACCGTCGGAGTTTCCTGTGTCGATGCTGACTCAGGTGTCGCTGGCTTCGCAGGGGGAGGAGCAACCGCCGACATTAAAATATACAAACGTCAAAGAGCTCCACCAGGTGATTAGGCAGGTTCCAGGCGATTTCCTCATTGTCCAAAGTAAGTCAGGTATTTAAGGCAACATCTAGCGGCAATTACATTCTAGGATATACTACTAATACTAACTTCCTACCTATTCATGATCAGATGTTTCTCCTGCCGATTTCGAGAAAATCAGCCGTCCAGAACGTCGCGGTTTCCGCCTGCGACGTTATCATGCTGACAGGAGACTTTTGATCATCACGATACCTACTGCCCTACATGAAGCACTCCACATGGGCATCTACCAGGCTTTTATGTTCAAGATTGGGCCAATAGCGCTAGATATCTGGAAACCAATCGGGAGGACGACCTTTCGTCCACAAGGTCGCCCTGGAGACGGTGGTGAAGGCGACTCAAGTGGTGGCCCAGTATCAGGACGCCACGGTGCACATGCCTGGCCAACCTTGGTCATCGAGGCAGGGGATTCCGAACCCTTAGGTGCCCTACGAGACGACATGAGATGGTGGTTTTCCGCATCAGACCATCAGGTCAAGATTGTTCTGCTTGCCAAGTTTGACCACCGTCGTCAACAGATTATCATTGAGAGATGGGAGGAAGAAGAAGCTGCCACCCGCCCCGGCGCTACAACAACCAGAAGGGCAGCAATGTCTGGCGCCAGTCAGCCTGTGTTACAGCAAAGTCTCACCATCACACAGGATCCGGCGACTGGTTCATATCAAGTCGCTTCTACCAGAAGCGACTTGGTGCTTTCGTTCCGGCTGCTCTTTCTGAGAGATCCAGGCCCACAAGAGGGTGATTTCATTATACCTACTGAAGATTTGCAGCGTTATGCACGAGTTGTCTGGCTGGCCATTAAAGATTAGCCAAGTCAGGGGTGCTAGATATCAATACAGCCATCATTCCAGTGTCTTCTTTCCACTGCATGACCAGGTAGGTATTCTTTGTGATATCCATGTTGAAGAAGCAGTCATGAGGCAGTCTACGTCGCCCTCCAAGCACATACGACCATAGGTAGTGGAAAATTCGGGGTCCCGTCTGCTCCCCCATAGACAAGCCACTGACCGGCAGATTAGTAGTCAGGTGGGTGACCACTGGCGAACACCGGCTGTTGTATGTCTTTTCATTTTTGCCCTTTTTTTCCTCTTCTTTTCTTTGCTCGGTCTTGTTGCGTTATGTATTGGATGGAGATGATGTGAAAAGGTCGTGATTTGGAAGTTGAAGGATGCGAGCAAATTGAGGGGCAGTAAGTACACACAGTGTGTTTTGATGGTATAAGGGCACTGTACCAAGGACTCTGACGGAGCGTTTCCTTTGGAAAACGTTTCCCTAGGTACCTATCTGTCAGCAGTTTCATATTGGAGTATTGAGACTTCTTCTCTAGATGTTTAGAACAATGCATCATGCCTTGAAGTAGTTCGGCAAGTTTCTTATGGTGAGTTTGTTTACTTCAACCTTTTCATATCGCCTGACATGTGAATATATGAGTGGAACCTGCAGCTCAGAGTTACAGCTTCAGGGTTCTCCATATTGAGATCTCATACCTAAGAAGCATGCCTCAAAGTAACTTGAAGTTATATAGGTAGAAGTGCATCACTGTAGCTGCAGACCAGCTTTCCGGCTTCAACTGCCCGAGTTCGCCGCCTGTTCCGCCCCGTCTCCGTCCCCTTCTGGATCGTATATTTTTCGCAAGTCTCGACCACAGAACGGATCACACCTCACGGATTCGGCAGAGGCCGAGACTATCTGCGAGCCAACCTGCATCGTGTCGTTGGCTCTAGCAGCAGACTATTGGCCCAAGTCGCCTTTCCACGCGCTCACAGCATGCTGCATCTTTTTCTTATTTTTTTAAGGTCATGTTCACAGCAATCGGGAGCCTCAGATCATGCCAACTGAGTCACTAGACGCCGTCTCCAACTGGACTGCGACGCTGCCTTATCATGAGTCCCAGAAAGGCAACGAATGACAGGGGCAGAGAAGCCACACGCGCCCAGGGTTCCGACTGGCCCTGTGCATGCTGCTAGCGAGAAGAAGCATGGGACGGACAAGGCGACACTGCCTCAGCGGCGAGATGTACCCGTTTTCTCAATCTTTTCCTCTCCTCCTTGACCTCCTTGACCTCCTTCTTTCTGCCGCAGGATGGCAGGCCGAGATCCTTCTTCGCTTCTTTAACATTCATTGACTCCTCAGGCGCCGTTTCTCTGGGGCTGGCACCCAAAGACGCCACTTTTGCATTCGTTATTCCCTCTTCTTAAGTTTGTCGACGCCCGATCATTGTTTGCTGACGCTGAGAGTCTCTGACCTCACCTGAACTCTATTCCTTCCTTTCGTTGCCTCCCTTGCAGAGCCCTATATGTATCCCTCTTACGGAGATCTCTCTTGTTTATAACATCTTTGCTTGCCTGCTGTGCCTCAACAGTAGACAATGCAAGCAAACCGCCTTCTGGCCGCTCTCCTGGCCACCTCAGTCGCCCATGCGGCCCCGATTGAGTTTGACGACGACAAGATCTTTGTCGTCTCACAGAAGCCGGCCCTGGCATCGCCATATAAGCCTCAGGCCAAGAGCGCAACACTGCTGGCCAATGTCACGGATCCCGACCTCAGCCGCGATTCGTGCGGCTCGGCGAAGATGGGGAACCGGACGTTTTGGACCTGTCGAGACACGTCCATCCGCATCCCTGACACGGACCAGTATGGCTTCCTCTTTGCCAACTCGGTGGGCTGGACGGACTATCGTGAGGACGGAGCGCCTGCTATTCAGACCAGCGGGCCGGTTGGAGCAGGATCGGACGGCACCAATAGCGTCCTGCTCATGAAGGGCCCACGGCCAACTCTTCCTACGTTCTACCCCTTGGGCTCCGACATGTGCCCAAAGTCAGGAATATGTGCCGACGGGACAACCAGATGGACTGGCTGGCCGGACTCACCACCAATGATCTCAGACACGGCTCAGGATGGGACCGTCACGGCTTATACCTGGGTGTCCAACAACCACATCTCCACCACCACACTGGAGTTACTGACGCCTCAGCCTTCCACCACCCTCTACAAAATGACTTACGCGCCCGAAACTGACCCAGATGTGCTTCCGGCTGTTACGACTGTGGATGGGGCTTTTTGGGGAGAGCACGAGATCGGATACGGAACCTATGGCAACGTTGTCAGGGGGGAGTACGCCTATCTCTACGGACTGCTGCGGCCAGGAGGCGTCGCCCTAGCACGGGTTCCCGTCGACAGCATCGAGGACAAGAGCAAGTACGAGTACTACATGAGCGGCAGCTGGACAAAGATCAAGCCGGCCATCAACGACACGGCCGCCGCGGTTCCCAACGCCGGGACGACAGGCCAGGGCACCTTTTACTACTCGCAACGGGCCCAGTCGTACGTCTGGATCGGCCAGGCCAGCCCCAGCATTTGGGCCGACTTTTACGTGACGACGGCCCCCAGCGCCGAGGGGCCCTGGACGGCGCCATACCTGCTCTACTCGGGGCCCAACGGCGACGGAGACCTGCCGTCGTACAGCCTGCAGGCGCATCCTCACATGCTGCGCGAGTACGACGATGGCATCTATCTGACGTGGACGCAGTACTTCAAGCCCAGCACGTACACTGCATATGTCACCCCGCTCGTGTACATTTCGTTTGTCTAGGTCAGGAGCATGTTTGATGCTGGGTGGTGGGTGGAGGTGGACAATATGCAGATGATGATGATGATGATGATGTTTTTTCATTTTTTTTTTTGGGAGAGCCATTGAAGTGATACCCACCCACGTTGTTTGTTTTGGTTAAATGCGAGTGAGCGAGACGTGCATCAATGCCTTACATGGACATGGGTATGGATAAGTAGTACCTACCTAGTAGGTAAGCAAGTAAGGTAGGTAGGCATCTAGTATTACCACACGTATCTTTGGGGAGGCAGATGCATGTACACGTGCATACATACATACATACGTACAATACATACATACAATACCTACATATTTACAGATAGACCAGGGTCAGGAGCAGGAGGGGCATTATCAGAGATACCAGATCCTACAGTGGTAAATGACTGGAGGTTGCAATGTATGCAGATCCATCAGTTGTTTTGTTTTATGCCTGTGGAGTCTGGGGTTGAGAGGGGGAAAGGGGGGAAGATGCCTGCAGCCAGACGTCTTGTAACAGCCATTGAATGAGATGCCCTGTCTGGCTGGAGAGAGTATATCCATGTAGTATTGAAACCTTCCGACAGAGCCCTGCCCCCGTCTCAAATTACCATCAATGCATCGGCTCATGTTGTCTGCGTGAAATCGGGGCATCATCATCCGTCTCAAATGCCCTGAGCGGTGAGCTGCAGCACCTCGGATCCAAGAGCCCACATGTGACACGTGTGAGCCTGTCGTCGTGTGTTTTCAATTAGAGATGAGATGCTGGCTGTTTATCACTCGTGAGAACCCAATTCCCCCCTCATCTTGGCTCATGCATACGTGCCTTATTACTGATGGCTTTCACTCACTTGCGCCGTCCACGTAGCTGAATCGATGCTACTCGAGCATTCATACATGTACGAGTGAAGCAAGTCACCACTTCCCCGGCCCTTCAATCGCCTTTATCAGATGCAATTCCATCTCTTCTCCTCATGAGCGCCGCTAGCCCTAGACAAGCACTGGACGCCCTTGTCCTCTCCCTCTAGCCGTGCAGCAGCCACCAATCACAGGACCGCGCCGCCCGCTATAGCGCACTCATAGCGCCCTGTAGTGCCCTGTAGCGCTCGCTTCCCTCCCTAAAGCCGCATTCGGGGACCCGTTAGCCGGACCAGCTGGCCGTTCTCCA